>UELU01140929.1:0-27940 GCA_900490025.1 Megastigmus dorsalis | reverse complement strand
AAAAATAAAGTTATTGAAATTTTACTGCGTATAATTTTTAGTATACACGTTAGCAATTTTTAGTTACTATTCTAATCATTTTTCAGTGTCGGAGCTTGCGGAAATTATTGAATCTATACTAATAAGTTTTATAATTATTGCAAAGTTTCTCATAATTTGGCTCGGTCTCGCCGTTAGTGAAGATTATAGTAATTTTAAAGAGAGTATTTTTCTCCGTGAACCTGATATTAAAGCTCTTTTGTACTGAAGTTCTGAAACGGAAGTAACTTATCGATCTAGAAAGGGAATGTTCCAATCGCATTACTACAAATAGATTTATATCAAAATTTATAAAATATGTATATTACACAAATGTAAAAAATTATGTATTTGTATTTTTTTGCGTACGGTTAAAGCGAATCCTCGGAAACAACTGATTCGCAAACCTTTAATGTTAAAGAACCGGACTGCACATATTTATGCACTTGGACAAAAACCAAGTAAACCGGCTAAAGAAAAAAGAATGAGAGTAAAAAGAACACTTAAGAGCTCTAAGCAAGGATGTCCGAGGTCAAGGCCACGTTAACTCGGCGCGGCATTTCATTTCGTAATAGCGGCGCCGTATACAAGCATGGCGCAATTGTGCACGAGGCGGGAAAGTGCGAGTGCAGCCGCGGGCGTGGCTTACGTTTTGCCCTTTCTTTTTCCTACATTGTACACTCTGAATTCGCCTAATGGCCATTGCGATGTGTTTGTTCGATTGCAATTTTGTGAGCAATATCGAACCTTTTCTTTTCGCGCCTATATCGCTAATAATTATCGCCGCGGTGCGTTTGGTTTAGAATCGCGTTTTCGCGCGAGTCATGTGTATAATAAATTTTCAATAGTTCATATGCATGAGAAAATTCGTACCGGATTTCCTTGGCTTGCTGAATGACTTATTAATGCTTGTTGTTAAGCATAATTTGAACCATTAGTATTCTCGTGTCCTTCTATATATATATATATACAAGTTATCGTAATAATTCAGATTAGAATACGATTAAAGTGTCATTGTAACTAAATAGAATTTGCATTTGTCACTAAAGGTCATAAAAATGAAACAAGCCAGGATCACTAACGTCGTCATACGGAAATCCACGAAAGCTATAACATCCACGGACAGCCCTCAATTCAGAGAACACAAGACACTGCGCCGCGTCTATTGGGCTTGTTTATGATATTCGCTCTTACAAATCCGCCTGTAATACACTCGATATACGCGTACGTACACGCGCTAGACAAGTGCGGGAAAATATCTCGTTATTATATTCACGGTGTGGCATATGGAATGGCGGCTTGTTCGGCCTTTTTTATCCGAGTGTGTACGAGAGCTTTTCTCACTCGCTCCGTGAGGCCGAATTCGCGCGAACGTTTATACAGCGGTAAATATATACAAGCGATGTCATAATGCAGTTTTGCGGTGATGTAACTTTCGCCGGGGGTGTAGGTATAATACGTATATCGATTTAATTTGCTTTTGGATACGGATTTTTGCGCGTCTATGCGATACGCGATGATTTATATCGAAGGATTTGTGAAGAGATAATTTGAAATTCAGCTGCGATCGATTTCTTTCAGTTGTGTATAGCCATGAGTTATTGTCATATATGAGTAGAGAGATATTTCATTTTTTACAATTTAATCTAAGTTTATGTAACGCGTCGGTAATCAGCTTATCGGCATCAGTCAAATGTGACGATTGAATAACTGATGGAGTTCCTGAGCACTGTTAATGAGATATTCTTGTAAAAACGAGCTTGTAAAGACGCCCACTTTTTGACCAGTATGCCTAGTGTATATAGAAAAGATAAATGTATGTATAACAAATGCTGTTCGCGACAAGCTCAACAAAAGTACGCGGATAAGCGGATTAACTTCTTGTGCATAAACTCGCGTATAATAGATGACAAATATACTTCACCGATGCAACTTTGCACGTTACATATATGCCGCGACGTTACTTCGCGAGAATCGCGTTTTACAGTCATACCGATCATTTAATTGTACATCGATAATATATTCAACGCAAGCGATTATCATCATCGATCCACAGATCAATAAAAATCAAGGAGAAATTGAAGAAAGCTAGGCAATAAAATAATATTCGTTGTAGATCCTTACCTGAGAATAATTAAGAGTCTGCGAGACTGACTTGGAGACGTAGAGAATCCTACCCCTGTCGCATCCGACGACGAAGACAAAACCCTCAGCTGCCTGCAATAGTATAAGGCGACATCCTTTTTAACCTTGTATGTCTTTATGCATGCGACGCGGATCTTTTTCTAAGGCTGCACTCGAATAAGTGAGGAAAGGAACGCGAGGCAGCCCCTTGTTGCTTTGTTCCGCGACACATTATGCGTGATTTTGTATAATATATGCGAGAAAGAGAATAAGGACGGAGACAGTTTACTCTTTTCTTTTTCTTTTACACGTTTCATGTTCTTTGCTACGTATGCTAAACATTTTAGAGGGAATTAATTTTAGAGTGGATGTACCATTTCGTAGAGTTAATTATTATTATTCAAGTAAAAACTATCTAAATATAAAATATTCAGTGTAAAGTTATTTGGTATTATTTACAAGTAAGAGGATTGTAAAAGAGGTTTTATTCTTTTATAGAGATTGATAAATAGACAGACTTTGTTCTATCAAAAATGATTTATAAAATCTATAATAATTGGTAGAATCTTATCCAAATCGATTCGTTATTCATCGAGCTCTTCAAACTACCACGCGATATACTTATAATTTGAAAGCAAACTTTCTCAAATACTTAACGCTGTAATAGTAACGATTAAAATTTTGCACAATTTCGCATTCATGAACAACGCGAATCAAACCAAATCTCGTGTACATGTTTCAATTTCGATCGAGTCTAACGGCGCCTTATAAACGGCGTTAAGTGGTTACGGGACGATAGTTGCGCAAGCCGCGAAAAGTCTCTCTCTCGCTCGGGTCACAGCTCGGCAGCCGCGGCGATTTGTTGCTGTATACAATATATGTATATATATATATATATATATATCACACAATGAATGCGAGAGCGTGAGAAATGCGCGCACGAGACACATGCGGCACGAGAGTGTCTGGGGCTCCGTTACGCTGCAGTCGCGCTTATCGCCAGAGATCCGAGGACTGACCGAATCCGATGCTCTCCCGATAATGGCGACGTATACATCGACACGATCTCCCGTAAATCGATGGATTTTGCCTTAGCACATACGGGGTCATATGGACGATTGTTTCAAACTAACGTTTCGGGATTTTATTCCGTACAAGGATCTTGATTTCTTTGTTTTCTGTTTTTTAACCCAGCTTTTCGTGGCGGATATGTGTTGGGATGAGCTTTTATTTTTTTCTGTTTTTAAAACGGTAGAAGTTGGTTTATATCGAATATATTCAGCTACTCTATAAGCAAGTAGGAAACCAATGAAGCGAATACAATAAAAATCAGCTTCTTCGTACACTCACTCCTATACAGAATCCCCATAGAAAATGTGTCCAGGACAGGCGGTAAAAATTTTTGCATCTCGAACCGCACAACAACTTTTCTCGACACGCTCCAATAGATATATATATATATACCCAGCAGGCGCACATATATAAGCTCCGCATGAATCGAGCTCATGAATCAAGCTATTGCACGCGACTGCGAAAGAAAGGAAAAGTGCAGGCGCGAAGACTATAAGGCCTATTGGACTATATATTGGAAATGGGCATCGCAGGGTCCGATCGGGACAACTAAAGATATGTGCGCCGCTTATATACAACGATGGAGTCTTTATATGTGTGCGGGTGTGGTCGTACAGTCACGGATCCGTGAACGCGAGCTCTTGTTATATACGTTCTGCTAAAATCTGAGGGGATCGTTACGTCATGAAGTGTAAGTTGCGCTACGACTATGCGTGATCTCTATGATTTTCGACGAGTATGATGGAAAGTTTAAGATGAGCCGAAGTGGAGATTCGATCGGGATATCGGCTTGGGAAAAGTTGCCTCGAGCTTATTTGATAATTTTTTAAAGTCGCTTTCGAGCTGGATGCTCCAACGCTACGAATTGGTTCGGCATCAGAAGATATTTTGAATCTTGGTTCGTTTGGACATCCGAAGCGAGATCACATTTTCACAAGGTCTAAAAATAGTTGCGGCGAGTTAACTGCACAGCAAACAAAGTTAATGGATATATACGTTCGGAAAAAAAAATGGCCAGACGGCCGCTATTATTCAAAGGCATATGATTTATAGATCCTATATTCCTTTCGCGTTACAATGCACAGATTAGTATCGTTCAGTTCTGCAATTTAATTGAATATAACTTAGCGGCGCGTATAGCAAAAAGCATGTTTCCTTTCCCCCAAAGCTGCCCTTCCAGTCTCCCGCGGACAAAAGCACAATCAATTCTGACATCTCTCGCGAGCGCGCTATAAAAGCGCATGAATTACCGATGAACGTGTGTGGCAATAAAACACCAGTATGTTCGTGGTATTTAAAAATTGGAATGTTGTTGGACGTCAGCACGGATCAATCGTACGAAATGAAAAGGAATAAAATACGAACAAAGGAAGGAGGCTAATTTTATCGGATCAGCGGGACAATTAGCAACAGCGGCATTCTAGCATCGCACAACAAAACGTGTATCGAAATCGCGAACAAGTTCGTATCTATATCGCTGCACCTTCCCCAGTTCTTGCATATACATATGTGTATAGGTGTCCTGGTAAGCGGAAATCGGGGCGTTTATTCTCACACGCGCTGCGTAGTGAAGTGTATATGTAGATATAGGTGCGATGTCGAGGTGAGCGAGCTCGGCGAACCGGTATATATAGGGAAAAAGCGCCGAGATGTGTATGTATGGCGGCTGTATAAAGGCGCTGCGCAGGTATAGAACTGCGGCGCGTGCAGGGGCATCCAGCCTGAAGCCGTGGAAGAAGGCATTGTTTACGCCGCTGCCTCTCTTTCTTTCTTCGGTTGCGCAAAGTTAACGTGCACGCGACGTGTGCGCGGAGAAAAGGAAATCTTTGGGTGTTTGTTTCGTCGCTGTGGGAGTAATTGTTGTCATCGATTTATTATCGAATGCTTCAACGTTCGAATGCATTAAATTTGGACCGTTGCTGAATAAGAAACACTTTGTACTAGGATATAGATAGAGAATTACGAGTAGCCATATGCAGCAGAACGAAAGGATCGAGGTATTCGCTCGACGCGACAAATTCCGAGAAATAATCAAAATAGCCAGCATTCATATATCCCGAGCAGCAACCAATTCAACCCCGATAAATCGTCGCCACCGCGCAATCGGTGCGCGATACGCGAGTTAATCAAGCCGCTGAGCAGTATAACAGACAGAGAAAAAAAACGTCATTCCATAATTTGCATTATTCATGTAGCCAATTCCAGCATCTAGACAAAGGCGCGCGCAACAAGCGAGAAAAGTAGCTCGATCCTTTATTATATAGTCCCGGCAGCTGTTGAGTCGCCACTATCAATGTGTCTACTATATACACGCTCACTTCTCTTTCTCTTCAGGTCACGACAATGAAAAAGGCCGCGAGCGCGTAAAGGAATTTCGAGTAAATTAATCTCTCTCTCTCTCTCTCTCTCTCTCTCCCTCTCGAACTTTCGCGAGCGCGCGCGCGAACCTAACGATAATGATACCGGGGCTGCCGAGGCGGTTCTCCAGAGATAAGACTTAAACCAGTATGTGTGTGTGTGTGTGTGTCAGTGTGTCCGTCTTATCTGCTGGTATGTATTGCAGTGTGTAGCTCGGAGAGAAAATGAATCCTGCGCAGTGGTGCGCTTTTAGAAATCTCGGGGCTATGTTGGAGTCTTGGGCAGGTACTTGGATCTATGTAATTGACCGTTTGTGGGGATTGGACTCGAGGTGATTGGGAAAGTTGTATGGATGATGAACGAACTTATACGGATCGGGAAGCTTCCGATGGTTGCGCTACCGTTGCATGCCGGTTTCGGCGTAACTTTTTTTCTTTCATTCTGGATTATCAAGGAAGTTTTTTTTTAATGCATGCTTATATATGTGATTTTTTAAGTCATTGTACTCAGCATTAAGATAAATCTGAAACAAGGTTCGAAACCTGCCGAGATTGGTAGTTTTTATTGTAAGAATGTATACGGTAGAAATTAAATATTGAATTTATCGTTTCATTTTATGAAAATGTGTATCTATGTTTTCCTTGGTGGATTGAATTATTGTGGAATTTCAATGAAATGTAATTACTATAGATTACTGTTGCATGTTTATAGATTGTATTCGATAATATCAGGATATGCTTCATCTAATCGGTGCTATATTTACGTACTGTTTTTCGAGGAGCGAATTTTCAACGATCGAAAATTCAAAAACTCAAAAAAATAAAAGCAAATCAAGGGTACATATTAAGTTGAAATTGGCCTACTATTTGAGGACGATTACACGTATAACTTAAAATATCTCTTTATCAACATTGTTTATTTTTATGTCCATTGTTTTAATTGTTAGGTATACCTTCGTTGGCCATTCAACCATTCAATCTACCGCTATTGCATCTCATGAATTCACATTGTCGTCTATCGGTATCTAATTACACACGCTACGTAACAGTAAATCTCAGCGTTATCATTAGAATTACTTCTGATACGATTTCTTCCAAACATTATTTTTCCAATGAACACGATATAATAAATAGTTCTTTATTATACGTTTCTACTTTGAAAAACTAAATTCCCCCAGTGAGCCCTAGTGATAAACTAGCCTAATCTCTCTCATTCATAGATATAATTATACCAGAAATCCGTCGGTTAGAAAGATCCGAAAGGCCGATAAGGGGCCGCGCTCACCTGCAGAATGAGAGTTTTCAGTTCCTGGTCGCTGAGAAAGGCGGGCTTGTAGTGGCCCTCGGTGTAGGAGGTGACGGCCCCGAGGATAGTTTTCATATGCTGCACAGCCATACGGAGCACCGTGAGCTTGTCCAGTTTGCGAGACATCGCGTGGCACATCGGCACCATCGCCGACAGTTCCGTGATGTACGTGTTCATCTTGTCCCTACGACGTTTCTCGATCTCGCTGTGGTTTTGCCTGCGTAAAAAACGTGTCGGAATCGGTTACTTTTCGTCGAAGCAATTTTGTTTTTAAGGAGAGCTCGATTTTATGAAATTTTTTTCGTGCCAATTAAGTCCTTATAAGTGTAAAAGAGATTGAGATAAAACGATAGTGTTATTAAAATTTTTAAGACTTGTTTTAGACAATTTTTCCGTGCGATAATTAGAATATTTTTCATAGCGGCACTGGGATTTCAATAAAATTTAAAATTATTAATAGAAATAAGAGCTCATTAGTTTTTTTTTTCAATATATATATATATTTATCAAAGGAAAATATTATTTCAAAGACTAAAAATGTTAAATGGGCATATTGATTAAACTGTTCAATAAGGAGCCTCCGACCTTGACCAACAATAATCACTGAATTGATACACGCAATCGTCAATCACTGAAACTTTAGAGGGCGATTGATGCTTCGAAAATATGCAGATACGTTGGCTTTAATGATTATTATTCCTTTCCAACAACCATACACAACGTAACACTTTACGAATAATGTAATATAACGCATTACCACGTAATACGTTAACAAATTTAGTTCAACGACGTGTTTTATTTTCATCAATAATTTACGGTAAAGGGAATATAAAAAGCTCGCCGGTATTCGAATTCGTTCACTTTTTCAGAGATTACGACGTCTCGCGAGCGCAATAGCGTTACAGGAGCAAATCGCATTACCGCCGGAGTAATAGGATAAGGATAAAATTAAAAATAGCTTTGAGGGCGTTACGTCCGCGCGTAACGACGCGAAATCGTCACGATTGAACGTACTCGAGAGATATCACCGAATTTCGCTAATAAGCTGAATATTTTAATGAATAAGAGGGGGCATTATTATTCGATCTCATTAGGCCGGGAAGCGCGTAGGTGTAGCAATGACGGAGGCACTGCACGAGTCTCGTCGGTCTTAAAGATAGACGAGGAAGCCACATCGCGGGGGCGTATTGGTGGTGGGTCAAGGTCACGCCGACCAAGTAGAGGAAGTGTCGACTTTGGCCACCGAGATCTTTCGAATCTCCGTTTATACATCTCTATAGAAATCCACGCATCGAGTTCGGTGTACTTTTCGAATAGTCCAAGTTTTTTCCTCGTGGCGATAAACTGATCGAATGACCTTGACAATGCACTTGGGGTTTATTGCATTAGCTATAAAGGCAATTAAATTTAGTTTTTATACGCAATAATAGCGCGTTTTCTCGAATTGCAAAAATAGTATTACGAGTTCAAGATGCGGTTGACTGTTACGGTCGGAGTCGAAAAAATTCTTTACTTCTTATCGAGCAACTGCTGCGACACGCTTAGCTGTGTAGTTTCGTTCTTTTTTTTTTTCTTTTATGAACAATAAATACGTTGATAGCCGCGGAGAATTTATTTAAGCTATACCAGGAAAAATGCTCTGTCAAACATTGCATAATTGTTCAACTGATTTTCTTTTTTCTTTTTTTTCCTAACTACGATGTTTCACCTTGTTACGTAATATTATGTTTCGTTATCGATACTCACTTTTTACTGTCGTCGTTCGAACGAACAGATTTCGCATCGTCCCCTTGATCGTCCATCAATTCGCTTCCATCGCTAGAATTGAATAATTTCAAGTTTAACAATAAATTGGATTTTTTTTTGAGATTCTTATGAAAAATATTTTTTTTTTTATTATAACATTATAGTAGTTATGATTTGGTGCAGTTTGGTGCTTTTAGAAACGCAGTACCAATCATCAACATAGACAGTTTATTCATGAATATTTATAAGCTGAATCGTACGAAGTATAATTGTGCATTTCGCGGAACTCGAATAGACGATGGCAAACAAACTTTTTATACAGAATCTCCGGTAATCACACTTATTAATTCCAAGCATCAGCCAATCAATCGCCAGCCGTCCAGAACCTATATACACCTCAAAAAACAATTTCAATTCGTCTATGCCGCAGAAAATCCCTTGGCATATAATATATAAAGTAACAAAGCTGCGCGCCCAAATTATCGGAGCAACTTGTTACGCTGTCGCAAAATTCTAACGAGAGAGGCAAAGGAGCAACGGCAGCGGCGGCTACTACTCGCGCTTGCATTCGGTGATCGCGCGCAACTTGGATGTTTATGAATTATGCAAAGAGCGAAAGCCAATGATTACATCGATGCATGAGCGCATATATATATATATATATATGTGTGCCGCGTAGTGGCGAGTTCGATCGCGATAGCCGATTAACGAAAACTCGTTGCGCAACAGCTTCGGTGGGGGCATGTGTGTGTGTGTGTGTGTTTACGTATGTGCCGCTGCAACGATCTGGTCTATAAATTTTTGATTTTTCAACTCCCCAAGGCAAAGCCGTACGTGTAATGGATTTCTTCCTGTTTCGCAAAGTTATTATGGTGTGGCAGCCGCGTGCGGCATGATTTTATATATCATGTGTGTGTACCATTGTTGAGGAGTGAGTGGCACTGGTTGCCTTGTGCCGCGGCTGCTGCCCTTTTATTTCGGTGTCTGCCGCGTGTTTCGGTGTTTGTGTCTTGTAGGATAGTTGTGATGCTTGTAAATCAATCGAGACTTGGTAAGGAAGGTCTTACATTTTAATTTGTGTATAATGTATTTGGTGCGAAAGTCCGTGGGAAAGACTTGAATGAACGGTGAAAAGGACAGCGATCTTAGGGATCCATGGATTAAAAGTTCGTTAAGCTAGTGTTTACCGAGATCTTCTTACATAATCGATGGATTTTCACTGGTGCTTCAGTTTTGATTTCGTCTTTTTAAGTAATAAGATTTTTTTACTCCTCTATAAAACTCAAGTAGCTTTCGTTATAAATACACTCGAAGCTAAAAAAAGACTCAAAAAAACTCGTACGATATAACCCCTGAATCGATATTCCATCGTCCTCTTAATTAGTTCCGACAGGCTCCAAGTCACCAAACGCAAAACTTATATCAATGACACCTACTAGGCATTTAACGAAATCCCGAACGCTTGTACAACCTCCTAGAGCAAACAAAACGTACCTATACCCCAGGTATATAATACACGTCGGAGCGAGGGAAAGACTCGGGCGGCGCGAGCAAGGAAGACTTGGAAAGTCTTGACGCGGCCTCGCGACTCCAATTGCTATAGCGCGGCGAGAAGCTTTGAACTTCGGAGCGGCTATATAGGCTGACAATTCACTGCCGCGGATCAAAGGGTTGTCGCACGCGCCTTGAGAGCTACATACCCGAAGGCTTTCCCGCGTATACTCGACCCGACTATGACTACGACGACGACGAGGGCATTGAAAACAGCTGTTTGTAGCGATGACGATTGTGGGGCTTCACTTTGTCAAGCATATAAAGTTATCCCCAAGTTGGGCGGTAAGAATGCGCCTCGTTTACGCTCGAATAGGGGCTGAATATTTTATACTTGAGAATTGAGAAAGTAAGCGTGTACTTTGGTGAACTTTTTTTTTTTTTTTTTTTTTTGGCTCGATGGCAATTTTATTCGCCGAACGAAACAATATTATTCGCAAATCCACTTGGAATACATTTATAATAATGTTATGCACTTGTTCTGTCAACTCCAAACCACGAGAAAAAACTTTTATACAGCTTTCACACATTTATGATTGTTTAATGACCAAACTAATAGAAATATATATATATACGCACTGGCTAAAGATCTTCCTCTTCTTGGAATGATGGTGAACCTCGTCGAGGGAGTCCCTATCGGCGCCCATATGCGCAGCCTCCTGCGAGACCGAGGAGTTGCTGCTGTGATTATGGTGATGATGGTGGTGATGATGGTGATAGTGTCGCTCGGAGCCTGACCGAGGAGTGGCCTGTTGCTGCTGCTGTTCGGGTATCATCGCAGCCGCGCCACTCGTCGTCTCCATGTGCTGCTGCTGCTGCTGCTGCTGCCGGTGTCTGTGCTGCCTCTGATGGTGTCGATGCTGGTGATGCTGGTGCTGCTGTTGCTGCTGCTGGGGCTGGGGCTGGGCTTGGTACTGGTATTGTTGGTCGGTGGCGGATGCGCTGTTGATGCCGGTGCTGCAGGCGCCGCTGCTACTGGGGTTGCCAGGGGTGATCGGTTTGGTCGCGACGACGAGGCCGGTGCTCGGTGCCGGAACCACGAATGCCTCGGTCCCACCTGCAGCCCCGACCGACCTCGACGCCTGATGATCCCCACCGGCGACCAGACCTCCTGCTCCTGTGCTCGTATCCAAATCGCCGAAGTACACTGTTGAGCACGGGGTTCTGTCGAGTTTGTCGTAGACCCTGCGATTAGACCATGTTCTTGCTGGGGGGGGCGATGCGTTTGCGAATCGGAGGTTGTGGGTTATTGGGTTATTGGAACTGTTGCGGATTTGCGTAAAGGAGCGATGACAGTGAGAAGCAGGCTTGGAGTATATTAGTGAGGGAAGCGTTATCCGAACACGACCCTTTACCGAAACAAACACTTTAAGAATGATATTTATTATAAGATTCTAGCTATAGTTAAAGATACAATACCATTTTAGTACAAGATTTTTACAGCTTAATTCATGAAAAGTGTTCAGATGACGGTACGTTGTAGAGGATGTTTTTTTTTGTTTCTTGGACTCGGATTCGAGTACGAATAATGATAGTGTTCTTTTGTAACAAATAAAGGATATTGGTAATATTTTATAAAATGAATAAATATATATATATATCAATGATAATAAATAATTATATTGTTTATCCAAAATGAATATTGCAATCACAAATAAATAATGAGTATGACAAAAAAAATTGTTTGATAATATTTTGAACTACTTCCTGTATATTCACATTCAAAAATAATATTCTGATAAAAAGAATGACCAGTTTGATTAATAGTCTGCAATTTTTATTGTCAATCGGGTTCTACGAAAGCTTATCTCATAAAACTATCTAATGTCACATATACTTGTTGTAAATAAGCTCTGATTATTAAAATAAGAAGGAATCCATTGATCTTCATCGAGCACAATCTAATTATTAATTCCTAACAATTTTGATACCTGCTTAGCCTTTTTTAAAAACTGAAATTGATTCGTAATCTAATGGGTTTTACGTAATGCAAGTGAAACTCGGTAATGGTTCATATTGAAAATAATTTCTGACACGATATAAGTATTAAAGTAAATCGATAGAGCACTATAAGCTACTATTATTAAAGTGCACCAGGAAGAATAGGAATTCGTGCATTTGCGAAATATATAAGAGTCAATATGCTGTTACGCGATATATACCGATATTGTTTGTTTATAGCCATTCTCGTTAGCTTCGTGATCCGTTCTCACGCTTCGACTTTGCATTCAAAGTGCATTCAATGTTTCTTTTTGTTTATAAATTCCTAAGTATTACAGAAAGGTTTTAATAAGGAAATATATAGCGCGATCCTTGTAATTTCATTTATTGTTCAATAAAACATTGTAAGTATTTATTAATTGTAAACTTTATTTCAACGTTATAACAACAATTTCCTTACCAATAATTTCTATTAAGAATTATACCAGAACTCAATTTAAAATTATCTAATTCTGATGTTTTAATCTTAATCAGAGGGTGAAATCATCCTTCACCCAAAAAAGGACATGCCATCATTTACAGCTCAGACGGGTATAATCATCCTCTTTCTCTCTCTCGTATATAGTCTGACGAGGAAACGCGCAGAGCTCGTATATAGGAAAAATGAAAAAGTCGGATGCGCCAAGGTCGAGCGCTTATCTGAAGTCGGGCGAGCCGAGTCGCACTGCACACGAGTCGTGTCTACGATGACGGAGAATGACGCCGACGAGTCGACGCCGCGCGTCTTTCAAAGTCTATTACATGTACACGTGTATATGTCGGGAGTGTGTAGGTGCGTAGTGCACCAGCCAAGAGCTCAGCGACTCTTTTTTTTCCCCGCGAGTTACTCGCGAACGATGATGTAACGCGGTAGCGATTAGCGTAATTCCATTTGGCCGATGCACCGACGCGAGAGCTGCACGAGCTTGAAACTTATAGACTCGTGCTCTGCTCCGACTGTATACAGGCTGTATCGGGGTTCGTATTGGGGAAGGTAAGTATTTTTTTTTTTGGACATTCGTTCTGGAATTGACGTGAGATTTTGTTTCGGTGTTTACTATCGATTTAGTATGGAGGAAAATAGATACAAATAATTATGTTTTTTTTCGGTTAATATAGCGTTTAAGGAGGTTTATCAGGATTAGAATTAACGAACAGATTTTGATGAAATTATAAATATAAGTTTATTATAATATATTAAACAACATGTTAAATTTTGAAGTTGTTTAGTACCCTTACTAATGAGATATCAATAAAATAAATTTTTGCAAATTAACATTGAGTCTTATGTAGAGTTGCATTTTTCTAGACTTTTAACTTGAACTGTATAGTTATTAACGAACAATTTACAGAAAAACTTTTACACGACGTAAAAGAATATTTAGCGAATATTTTGAGACTTTGTACAACTCGCTAGCTTAACTATAAAACTTATAATTTATGTTTTTTTATAAAATAGCCAAGTTTGAGCAGAATAACCTCCATTATTAAAGATAGCGGCAACTTTGCATTTTTTGACACAGCGTACGTTGTTTGAAATTAATATATACAAAATATTTAACTATATAATGATCTGATAAAATGGCGTTAATCGAAAGTTTTAAATAGGTTAGTAAATAGAAAGTCCGTTGCAACTTTGTTTTGACTTCGTAATACATACCTGATGAACCCTATTAAAAAATGGAAGAAGCTCTATTCTTAATAAAAGAAAAGTATCACAAACATTTTTTGAACTTAGTACTTACTAGAAGTTTTATCATTCGATAAAGTAAATTTATCAGTATAAATAAAATTTTTCCCCGAAGCAAACATGGATCGATATAAATAATTTCGACATCGACCATCTTAAAGATGTGAATACTGCACAATCACGAAACTAAGAACTCGTAGTCCCTACGTTAACTCGGAACTATTTAAGGAAAAAAGAAGCACACAGCCATGAAGCATACATCGAAAAGTGTAATTACTCTTGTACGGGCGCCAGATTGTAGTAGGTCTGCTGGTGTCGGGTCTGGTGCTGGTGGTAGGGGTCGCCGGACGAGTCGGCGCGCGGCCTCAGCTCCTCCAACAATACGAGCTCGGTGGGCTCCTGCTGCCTGTGCAGCAGCTCGCTGTAGCTGCGGGTCTGGTTCTCCTGCGCCACCATGTCACCCACGCCGAAAGGGAGACCCTCGACCGCCCCTCCGGCCTCCCCGTTGACGCTGCACTCGTTCCCGGTGTCCGCGCCGAGGCTCCCGATTACACCGGTCTCGGTCTCATTGTTGTTCGCCGGCCTGCCCCGTAGACGCTCCTGGTCCTCGCGCTTGACCCCACCTGTACCGACTGCCCCGCCCTTGAAACACTCCGAGAGTCTGTCCACGACGCTGCTGCCGCAGCTGTCCAGCGAGATTCCACCCTCGTCTGTTGATTTGGTTTCCGGGGGGTTATTATGTCGTTGCCGATGGGAATACGGGGGTGGGACTTTTTCGTGCTGAGTGGGGCCGATGACAAAATTGACGGTATTGCTCGTTATGGTATTGTTTTTCTTCTACATTTTGGATGTGCAATTATTGATGATTATTATCAGAAACTTTGTCATTGTTTCATTTCGACTATTTTGTACCTTTTCTACTGATAACTTCTATGATACTTTTATATCATCATTTGTACCTTAATGATTAAGTAATTTCTATCCATCAATACATTGAAAACTCTGATCAGCTATATAGTAATTTAAGGAAAATTCCCGCACAATAATATAAAGAAATTGCATTGTTCAAATAATTATCTAATAGGAAAATTGTTCTTTTTAATTAGTTTAAACAAGTGATAAAAATTCAAGGTTTAAAAAATTGTGTGACAAGCATACTTGTAAGCATAATTGAATATATATCTATTTATTAACAAATTAAAAAAGTGGCTTTCATTATTCAAAACATCTTTTGATAATAATGAAATATACATAGGATGTAAAAAATGTAACACTATTCAATCCCGTCTCATTTTCTTGTATGAGCTTTTTTTTAAAAAATAATTTTGAGTTTTAATGTCACCACAAGCTAAGAAAAGATTTTTTAAATTTAGAAAGGCACTAAATATTCTAAATAAAATTTTTTAGATCCTTTTTTATCTTAATTTTTTTTTTATTGTTATTACGTATGTACTGGATGTAAATTCAATGATCGTGAGAACATATTTTTTTTACCTATGCAAGTCATTATCGTCTTGCATACATTGTTTGCGCTAATTGTCTCCCTATTAGATAAGGTAATTTGCAGAATGAACTTTAGACTTAATGAGCTGGCCGTATACGATTTTGTGTAATTTTTAATTTTGCTCGTCACTATTGACGTTAGAAATTTATTAATTTACCTTATTCATATAAATATATAACAAATTACAAATATGCGATTATTAAAAAAAGTTTGTTGTTTATAATTAAAAGATATTATTGTAATATTGATTAAGAAATAAAAAGACTATTCCAAGATTTTAAAACGCATAAGCTGTTAATGATTAGGATTGGATTATTAATTAAACTTGATGAAAGCTTAAATATTTATAATTATTATTTTTCTAGTTTATAAATAGAATTAATTAAGTATAAAAATATTTAAAAAATTCAGTATCCCATAATGAATGTTTAATAGAAATTTAAAGATTTACCGAAGAATTTGTTTCAACAATTTGGCTGAATCTTGCTTTATCTTTAAGATGATGTGGACCGAGAAACAAGTTCAATACTAGCTTGATAATATCTCCGTTAAAAAAAATGAATAACTATTTTGAAACGATGCTGATACTTGTCAGTTCGGAGAACTTAGCATTTAAAATTCTTATCAACCAGCTCTACAAGTTTTATATAGATTTCTAATAAGAAGGAAATCCAAGATATAAAAGGTTGCATAAAATACAAAAATATATCACATATGTGAGTAATAGTTTCAGTGTTTAAAGAAACAAACGCATTCAAATAAGATCTCATTTTGTGTAATAGAAAATCGGGTCGATGAAAAATATATTTTCAATTCTAAAAGTGAAGAAATTCATTTAATACCTATGATAGAAATTTATTAAATACTTAATTAAAAATTTTGATGCATATACTTTTACTCAATCATTAGGTAAAGTTAAACCTTTAATATTTAATCTTCTGAACTTTGTTTAAAAATGGAATGTGTGTGTGTGTGTGTGTATGTAGGTCTGACCGCATTCGACCGATTCTACTTAATGTCAATATATTCAATTCAAGATATTCAATAGCTCTTGACAGCATCCTTTTTGATAGATTTCAATATCGAAAGACTATAATAAGCTATTAAACTTTACCTGTAATAAATATTCCAAATCTATGTTTTATACAGCAACTAATATATAATTTTTACGACTAAACCTCATTTACTGTGCACATTCGATAATAAAGATATGTTACGTAATTTCGTTCTATCAGAAAATCTTGAATATCATGTAGGATCCAAATGTGTATAACATATTAAATCGTTAATTATATAAACTATATAAAAAGGTGAAAGATATTTCATGTGCAATATATTTCATACAAGTTATGCTGTGAGTATCTAAAATAGTATAGTTATTTAAGACAGGGGCATCGATCAAATAAAGCAACGTTTAGTAAACCAAAGGTACGACCAAATTCAAAGAATTATTTGCTTTTATATGTTATTAGCCCTGTCATTTCATTCCTTTCGGAATCGTTTTCAAGTAGAAAAGATACGTTTACCAGTAGAAATAATGTAAATTGTTACCCATCATCCAGCTGCCCAGTGAATCTTTTGCATTTCATTCAAAACAACACCATAACGAACAAATAATATACGCAGTAGCACGAAAAAACATATAACGATGTTCGGGGAATACAAAGGCCCTTACCGAAGAGCATGTGCATCCACGTAGTGACGGATGTGGCGGCATCCTCGATGGCCTCGGAAGGCCTCGAGCCTTCTTCGATTACCCTCGACGCCTCCTTCCCCGAGCTTCGCCAGTAGGCCTCTATGCCCGCCGTTGAGAGCCGATTTTGATCCCTCGCTTATCGCTTCACTTTTGATGATTGATATTCTTTTACCTTGGTATATATTCGAGAGCCCGCCGAGGATTTGTATTCCCGCACTTTGCGCTGCCGCACTCGTTACTTCATCGATGATCGGTACCGAGCTCTTTCTATTGAACTTGTTGGAGAAGTTGAGTTGGATTTGTATATCGAGCGAAGAGCCTGACGTTGATATCGATGAGTATATATTTTCAATTTTCGTTTGCAAAGGTGAGTTTAGTAAATATTAGATATAAGGGAGAATTTTTCAACGAGGAGTTAGCTTTGAAAATTTTATGAAGAATTTTAGTCCGAAATTCTTCCGGAAAGTTGAGCACTGCACTTAACTAACAACCTCTCGGATTGATAATAGTTCATTTGGTTATTCCCGGTGCTGATTTTGCAGTATTACCAGTGGAATTGTCACAAACGTGCAATATTTTAGCGATTCACTAGCTATCACCGGTAAGCAGGATGTATTCGAATCTCTACGCTATTATTTTTCACATGTCTAAACGGGCCAAATGAATTTCATTTATAACCAACAGTTTATGGAATGTTAAACTTTATATTCACAACACTTTCACTTCCCTCTAAGCTGCTATGCACTATTTATAATTAGACTCGCTCGCTGTATTCGTACGATCCAGAAACAAGTTTGATCACATTTTGTATATACGGAAAACCGCACTTTTAAAACTTTCCAGTAGATCTTCGAAATGAAATCCTTGCAACAGCGGAAAGATCGAATACGATGAATTAGAAAACGAAAATTATCAAGCGGAATAAATAAGGAAACCGGTAGCTTTCAGACTCGTTGTTACAGCGGCAATTTCCAAAATTCCAGTCCGCACATTTCCAAAGTCACTTCTAAAACACCGGGAGCAACGATCAAAGAAGAGGAAAATCTATTATAGCTCGCACTCGCGCACAATTGCGGACGAGCTCGGTGGTCGTGCAGCACTCGAAAGCTGTCGAGCAGCGGCAGCGTAGGTATACAGCGGTTGTTTTAAGCCGCGCGAGCGCACGCGATCCACTGCGTATCACGAGAGCGACTGGATGAGGTCGCGCGACCAAGAAAGCGCGGGAAGGCCACGTGGTCGCGTGCAGCCGCGCACTCTCTCTCTCTCTCTCTCTCTCTGGCGGTGTAGTAGAGCGAGTCGCGCGGTGGTCGCGCAGGTGGGAGTGACTCGACCGGTCGCCGCTATACTACTACCGCACGCTGCAACAGGCGACTGGCAGGAGGTGGAGGAGGGCTGGCGCGCACGAGAGAGAGACACAGAGAGAGAGAGAGAGAGAGAGAGAGAGTTGGGGCTGGACCGTGTGTATAGTCCTGTACGAACCCCCCACCCCCTTGGGTTTCAGGGGGAGTTGCTTCCTCCTTCCTCGGGCATTGCGGGACGCACGCGCACTCGAGTCTGTTGCGGGGATGAGGGAGGACAGTCGCCCACGCGTGGTCTCTCTCTCTCTCACCGATGCTGTAGCGGTGGAGGAGAGGGGAGCATACGTCGAAGATGGATTGTTGCACTAATCTCGATTAGTTTTTCTGGACACTTTAGACTTCTTGTTGAGAATGCGATATTAATTGTACCGACAGATTTGCAATAGCGTTAGAGGCCTCGTGTCATCGAACAGCAGCTCCGAGGGTTTTGACCATGTAACTCATCCTCGTATATTACGACCACTGTTTGTCTACGATAACTCCAAGGAGCCGCTTGACGTGATGCGATACACGCGAACGCAGTTTATATGAGAAAAGTTTCTTCTGCAGAAGTGGGGTCGATAGTCAAATCCTGCGCCCTTTTTCCCATACGTGGACATCCTTCTGTCGCCCTTATTGACTGTAGTATTACGTATAACGTTTTTTCTATATACATCCATACTGTAAAATTTGAACACTTTTAAAAATAATTCGTTCGGAACGAATTTTCAACTTTTTTTCGTAGCATCCGTGCAGAAATCCTAATTAAAATGACGAACGAAATCCACGTTGGAACAGTAGAATCGAAGCTACGTCAGCATCGGGATTTGTCATCAAACGCGCACTGACGCTACCGACAGTTATAACAACAACAATAGTAATGATCGCGATGATCGTTAAGTTGGGCTTATCACGAATCGCACTGCGCTTTCCTCTCTCTCCCTCTCTCTATTGTTAATTACCTCTCGTATACGCAGCCCTTGCGAGAGCAGCTTTGACTGATCCGTTTGAAGTGACCGTCCCCGCGTGTCTTGTCGTTAATTAGCGCGATATCGATGTTCGATTCGACTTTTTTTGTTTTAGTCTTTACCAGTGCATATATAGTCTATTGTTTTTCTCCTTGATTTAATGTGGTGCGTTCTTTAACTGGAATCTTATCATTTTCTGCTTTAATAGATTCGTTATGTAATAGGAAACATAGATGTCATGAAAAATGGGTACTTTAATAGTTTCTGTATCGATATTTGATATAAAAATATGAAAGTGTACTCGGTAATTTTAATAATTATAAACAATTATTTTATTTAAAAAATTCAAATGACTGATGAATCTTATTCATTGGCTGTGCCATGTGTGTGTATATAATCCAGTATCTAGTTCCGATTTACTTGCAGTCATGTACAAGGTTTGGCTGAAATTCATTTTCAATGTATTATTTGTTTATTATTGTTATTTTGCAGTAAAAAATAAATTCTAGAAAATATTATCACCAGTTATTGTGAACATAATTGTCCCCACCGAGTCGATTGTTGTACTTAATTTTTAAATTCTAAAAATTATGGATATCGCCAAAATTTGTATCTTATGCGATTAATAAATATTTATTTATGTACGACGAACACTCCTCTTCAGGGCTATAATTTCGTACCTATTTTCGCTACTCTCCATTACTGCTGATGAATTTTTGCGTGAGATATTTGAGTGAGAAGCCCCTCGATTAAGAGACAACTGATTTAATACCAATCATTCATAGTTTCGTCCTATTTCATTTTTCTCATTAACGTTGGAGATGTGCGTCTCGCGTTACATCTATTATTCGAGGGAAAGGTGATAATCTCCCTTATATCTCAGATTCTCTTCTGCCATGGTCATTCCGTCGCTCAATTGATTGGTAAAACGACACAGCAATTCCTGGTCAGTTCAGTCATTTTTTTCACTAAGGTCGACATAAATGTTAGTCTTGTAGGTGTCTTGTCTCTTTTCGTACTTTTTGTATTAACACTATTGTTTATGAATAAATGTGTTTATGTGGAGGTGCAATTTCTATTCGTATAAATAAAATTTGCAAAAAATATCTAACATATGCATAAAAATCGTGTGCTTTATTAAAATTTTCATAAACGAGATTGAAAATTATTTATTCAATATGACGCACATTTTTAACAATTGAGCGGACTAATTCTCGATATAATAAATCATCCTGTGCTAGGTGAAGTTATACCTACCTTTATTTATAACTTTTAATATTTATAATTTAAGGGGGTCGTCTACCTTCTGGTTTGAAAAAATCGATTTTTTTTGCATATTTCTAATCTAGATATTACTAGAAACATGCCCTATAAAGGATTTGATCGAAAGCTGTTTCACGAGATGTGGAGCCCCAAACCCGGCCCCGGGCGGACTTTTCACGTTCATCGTTTATCTTTAAACGCGTTTTCCCAAAAGTAGCGTTTTTTAAAACGGCTGGCACGATTTTGACAAAACTATCAAAGTTATTAGAAATCTGTAAATCGTTACTAATTCAGAAATCATCTCGCTACAAGTAGGCACGAGCTTTTTTGAAAAAGAAAATTTCGATTTTTTACAGTTCTTTTTAGCTCGAAAAACATGGTACATTTTGACAGATTTTCAAATATTCCAAAAAGTTTGTGTCACCTTGTAATTGGAGTAGTAAACATTAAGTAAAAATAAATGTTTTTGTACTTTTAACGTTCTGAGGCTGAAATCTCTTGCCAGCGGTTTGACTACGTCGTTCCGGCAGTGGTTCATTCAAGGACGCGTCAAGGGCAGAATATTAACAAAAATGATTGTTTTTTTTATATATCCAAGTTTGAGAATTAACTAATAAAATAAAAAAAAAATTGTGTCAATATCATGCCTAGTTTTTTGCAATCCATCGTCAAAAATAGGCCCGAAATTTGGGCGTGAAGGTAGACGACCCCCTTAAAACAATATAAATCTTTTGAGCATTTCAACTGTATTCAAGCGTTGTAAAGAGGATGAGAAAACAATATTGTCGATACAATTCATTCATTTTCTGTATTAATCAATTGCAAAATCACAAAATTACCCTACATCAAAAAAATTATATCGATTCGAATCTCGGAAAATCGTCAGTTCAATAGTGTAAACGAAAGTGTCCGCTAGGCGAGTACGACATGAGGGTGTGCGCGTGTTGTCCACAAGTGCACGGGCTTGGAACAACGCAAAGCATACACGTGATGGCTCTCATTATTCCGGCGCATTATGCTTACGCTCAGGAGCGTCTAATTACGTTGCGCGCGTGTGGCTATCCATAAACGCGTGGACGACTCACAACCCCCGACAGATCTTGAAGCAAAACGCAACGTATGTACTTGATCTTAAAAGTTTTCGAATATCATTGTTTATACGGATTCGTTAGTGTGTGCTCGAGTAAACTACAATATTTCTAATAAAAATTTCACTGTCATTATCATACGTAATGAAACGATTCTCATATTTGTTTGTCAATTAAGATAATTTGCAGCAAATTAGTCATTCTAGATATCAGAATATATATCTCTTGTCCCTCAACTGTACGTTAACTATCTAAATTAGTGACTTTCATATATCTAGTATAGGGACATTATTAACAAATAATATACTTGCCCTGAAATCTCGCTCGAAATCTCGACGTCTGCGCTTCATTGGACAGATTCTGCGTCCTTTGCAATCTGAAACAGCATAAAAAGTAGTAGCCGTCAATATCTTAGTTATAGGTAAACACAACTAAGCGTAATTCGAACAAGGAAAAATCTCCAGTGAATGAACGACATGAAATTCCTCGTTTTTTGTTGCTGTCTTTTCCTTAGTGCAGAGGCAAGCATTCGGTATCGCGTTTTTATTTTTCGACGATGTCGCACGTTTGTCGGAAGAAAATATTGAAGTCAGGCTGGGCAATTGTACCGTAGACATACGAAATTATTTCTTTTTTTAGCTTTTAAGTGGTTGACCTCACGTGCGCATGATTTTTTAACCGATGGTGGCAAACTCGTGACCATGCAAATGCTAATCAGCATTAAGGTAAGATAAGCGTAATACACTCACGGCTTTTAGTTCAACAATGCAAATTTCGCTACGCTGACGAAAATAATCCGTCATTTTGTGTTTTCGATGAACCTTCCAATTCATTCTGAAATTTCAATAAGAAATTTGCTAAAAATTATCAAGTATAGTTTTGTGAAAATGAAATATAATTACAATTGCGAACGTTTCAATGTACAGAAACAAAAAGACGCGTCTACGACTGGAAAACGTGCAGATACAAATTCTACAGGCAGATATATTGCTATAAATCGTGAATGCGGATGCAAGCGGGGAATGAGTTTGGCAGGATCCTTCATTTTTTTTTTCGCTTAATTGGAAGAGGAGTCGATGTCTCGAGTATACATCGCGATAATTTATTTTTCTTCTCTCTTGTCTTTACTTTACAATTCAGCAAGCAATTCGCGCGACAAATTAACGATCTTCCAATTACGAAGTGCGGGGGGTCTTAGCTCGCTCTCTCATAATGAGCGAATGGATGGACGGACACACCTGCATCGATACCTTCTGCTTTTTTTTTTTTTAGAAATAGCAGTTCGAACGATAAAGTTGGGGTGTGCTGTCGAAAGGTGTTAACTTCATTCCCTGCTTCCGTCGCTATTAATTACTTCATATATTGGTAATTTACAAATTCGAAATAATTTATTTTAGCATAAACAGAATTGTTGAAAGGTTTTATTTTGTCTATACTGAACAGTATTTCTAACTTTACCCAATTATAAATTTCAGAAAAAGTATTCTTTCACTGTACTCCTTCAATTTCTCAACTCTGTACCGGATCTCGGAGAAAGTTCGGCATCCTTTTCAAATTTTCGACAAGAAACCATATCCATCGACTTGGTCGCCGAGTTTCACAGCCGCAAAGTCAAATCCGCGAATTGCGCAATCCTTATGGCGCTTGTAACCGAGCAAACCACGTACACGACTGCGCGAGCAAACAAACGCATTAACGATACTCTCTCTCTCTCTCTCTCTCTCTCTCTCTCTCTCTCTCTCATTTGGCGAGGCTCCTCCGGTTACGCAAGCATTATCGGACCTGCGACTGACGGATTATTCCTTGTAGCTGACACGTCCATGTGCCTGTATACCTTTTTATTACCCCTCTTCGGTCGTGTAATCGTGGATGTGTATATATATATATATATATATATAATGCAATAACGAGAGGAAGAAAAGGGATGTGGTGCAGAATGGAGAATGGTTGGATCTTCTTTCTCAACCACCCCAAAACTCGTCCGAGATTTTAATTCAACCTTTCGCACTCGTTTTTGCTCGCTTGTTTCATCGGACTCGAGCAGTTCCACCTCGGGGTTTGTGGGGATTTGGGTCAGGGTGACGTTTACCTACGAACTTCCATAATTGCGAAATGCACAGAATGAGTTTAGCGATAGTTTAGCGATGGATTATCGGTTCTGTTAACTTTAATTATACTTTAGTTATAACGCTTTCGCATTGAGTTTTTGTAATCTTACCCTTCTACAATAATCAAATGTGTTTTGACATTCATCGGATACAGCGTTATTAGCAAAGGAAACATTAGAATTTACACGCAATGATCGAGAAAATCTTATTTTTGTTATTTTAGTTCATTCTAACATTTGTTGATTACAGTGACAACATTGTTGTATTGTTTTTGTTTGCATACTACAGTTTTGAAATAAGAATTCCCATTACCTAATAAATTGACAGAAATTCCAATATATTTAACAAGTGTCAATGCATTTGAAATGCTTAGTCAATAAAGAAACAGAAAAGTACACCAAGCATTCCGTATAATTACATTCAAATCACATTCCTACTCTGAGCTAAAATAACTAAAAAACTTGAAGTTATATAACAGTCATGTAGGTGTGTCACTTATTTTCATATGAATATTTATCATACAGGTATTCGGGATGTAGTGTAACAAGATCTAGAAGCAAAAACTATGTGTATTTCGTGTAAAGGGAATAAGATTATAAATCAACCAATATTACGACCACTTAATGAGGTACAATATATCATAATTGACACTAGTTCAAGTAGGATTGTAATGAAGCAAAGAATTTATGAACTACTATAACAAGATTATGTAGGTATGACTAATTTTTTAATTAATTACATTTTATGCAGACAGTTGTTATAGCTTTTCGTATCTGTACTATTAAATAATGCGATAAAATAGTCGTAATACAGTTTAATAAATATTGTTGTCCACTGATTCACTCGGTTCATCGTTAAAATCGCAATGAAAATTGTTTAAATTATTATCCAGCAGTCATAAAACGGAAGATGGATAATGTAACTTTTGTACGAGTTCAATAATCAAAGTCAAAGAAAAACGATCTCTTCGAGTGTTGAAAAATCAATAAACATCTTAAAAGTGATTATTCGTAGACATTTGGAACTTTTGAGAATATACAAAGGATCTTTTATGGTCCTATTGATACATCAAACCCATACATAGAACAGTCCCAACGTGAAAGAACAATCAGTGAAATTTCACTCAAATACACCATAATTAACAGAGATCGAATAGAACCTATTGTCACCTTCTCGCACAAGTTTAAATAACAATATCTCTATATAACGATAGCATCCCCCTCGATAGAATCCATCCAGTCGGAGTTGCGCGCTAATGTCGCGCCATTGTAACGTTATATGTACTTTACACACACACACACACACACACACAGGCGCACATACGCATACGCAGTGAAAACGGCCTCCGACAAAGCACGACGCTCGCATAATCGGCCGATTCGCAAGCTACTCGCGTCACACGCTCTCTCTCTCTCTCTCTCTCTCTCTCTGTCTCTCGCTTTATACACCCGTTACGTAATAGATTGTGCGAGTGAGGCGCATGCGCCGCATCTGAGAAGGAAAGAGAGAGAGAGAAAGTGATCAATGTATAGAGTCCCCCTTTTGTACAAAGTTTGAATCCCAGGTAGGGTATCGTTCGAAGGACTTGCTCTATCCTTCCACCCTCGCACTTGACTTTCTCGATAACTCTGTCTTGGGATCTTGACTTGTACAAATAAGGGATGCCCGTTAGGTTCTGATTCTTTTTTTCCATATCCAGGAACGACGCACGAGCAATTTTCAAGCAGTTGAATTGTATATAAACGATTCTGTAATGCAATCGTACCACAAGGTGTTACCAAGACATTGCGGTTAACAAAGTTGTTCCAAGTTCAGCACTCGAAAAATACCTACTAATACCGTATATTAATAAATGCGGGAATAAATTTCTGGACAAATCTTCGGTCACGAGCTTAAGCTAGATCCACTTGATCCATTTCGATTGTCCTGTCAAGAAATTGCGAGAGATCATCCCAACAGCAGTAGAGAAGGAGATTGGCGCTCGGCGCTATCGCTTCGCATACAGAAGAAAACTTCGTCGTGGTCGTCGCGCGATCGCTACGCGTATATATGACATTTGCGCGCGCGCAGTGTCAAGGCCCCGCGCGAGGCGCACCGAGCACCAGAGAGAGATAGAGATAGAAATTATTACGCGACTCGTGCATGCACCGTCGTACTATTACATCGGTCTTATCTTCCGCGTGCGGTTGTATATATATACACATTGCGCAATGCGACTTTTTGCGCTCTCCGTGTGTGTGTGTATATAGACATGTGGATCGTTCAGTGGCGATTGAGCTGCCCGTCGATGAATTTACTGCGATATTTAGCGGCTGCTCGGAAGAAGCTGTGTTATAACTGCATAATTTTCGAGGAGAAAGATTATTTTGGAATATGTTAGCTCAATTTGCACATCTTTGAGAATCTGTATCTCTTTTGATTTCATCGATAGAGGAATATGTCCAGTGAAAGCTAACCAGTTGAATAGGTTGAAATCGTCGTCGATATATAAACTAAATTCGATTCATATTAAATAATGACAGATCCGGTGTTATTTCGTAAAATCACTGCAGTTGATCAATAAATTACTAAATCGTGCAGAAACAATAATACCGATTTCGAATCCATCAACCCGAGCTATATAAACATTATAAGCAGTTTGTACGTATTATAACATTTGTAAGCGTTTACGAAGCAGTTTCGTCCCGTATGTACACGGTTTAACTACCTTGCAAACGCTACGTTTAACCCGCGTGACGCAATAGTCAAGTTGAACTATATAATGATAGTGCTGAGGTTTAAACCAGCTGATAATGGAATGAATGTACGTCCTCTGCTATTTCTTTTTTTTCGTTTCTCTATCGTGTCCAGGATTGGTTTGCGAGCAGGTATAATGGCCCGCGAGAAGAATATTTTCTTTTGTTTTTTCTTCAAAATATCTCGTGTCTTTAATCTTTTTATATTAAATATATAACGTTTAATCAACAATTAGGCTGCTATATGTGTATATCTTTTCATAATTACTGCTTAACGTTCTTTTATTGTAAACATCATTTGTCATATCCTTAAAGAATTGTGTGCAGTGTGTAACAATATCTGTCTGGCTAATATCGACGTTATCTACTTATTAATCACATTTCTTATTCTTTAGTAAGATTAATTATCACCTGAAGTTTAAATTCCACATACCGAACTATTCAAAAAACATTCGTTCTCTTTCCTTGTCATACTACTCTATATACCTATAGCATTATTTAATTTTCAATATATTGCAATTCGAGTGTATTACAAAAACAGCTCCAACAGTAAGGTGATTTTTCTGAATCATCTAAATTATCCTCGAACCAATTAAAAGCCACAAAGATCGCGCTGTGCGATATAGTTTGCCGGTAAGAGTGAAAAAATCGTGAAGTAATAGTTGTTTGACTGGTATCAAATGCAAGGTCTATAACTTTGTATACTTTCAAGATGCAAAAAGTAATAGACAATATATCGCTACGTCATCGCTTTATAGCTCGTCAAGTTAATGCAATATTATGCAATATTGTTTCCAGACACACGCATATACATATACACCTGAGGTAAGTAGTTCAACAGAATAACAGAAACCTAATGTTTATTTGTACTGTTTTTATGGATACTACCCTCATCAGCACGGAATGCCAGACACTTGCTGAATTTTTCATTGCTAAAACATATAACTGCACCTTTTTAGATTAATGTTCAAAGAATTAATGGTGCAAAAGTGTAAACAAGTAATTTGTGGATTTCAGTTGTCTACATATGTTGATAGCACTTGCTCAGCGTATTATGATTTAATATAGCTGAAGTTCGTGAGAGAATGCAAATTAAATTATCCGCGAAAAAAAATCTCTACTGTGCGGAACTTAATAACAATTTCAATTCTCAGTTTCATATGAATCAGAAACATTTGTTTATTTCGCAGAATCTAAAGCGTCGTATTTCATAGCCGAGTTTGAATACTTACTACAAAGATTTTTTCCATTTACAAGACTACTTCCTCCAAGTAATGTGCACTAATTGTGTACAATTAACAAAACAAATTGCATATAATATACATTAACGATAATAGTAATAACAATATAATGTGTGTTACTGAATTATATCTTCAAGTACACTCCGCGTTCCTTAAC
>UELU01140928.1:0-12936 GCA_900490025.1 Megastigmus dorsalis | reverse complement strand
TATATATATATATATATCTATATATCTCTCATGTGTGCGTCACTTTAATCCGTCTATTTCTCTGTCACACGCACTCTCTCTCTCTCTCTCTCACTCTCCCGATCGAAATAAATATTTTAAATTTTGACCATTCGGGGCCCACTATGGCACTCACTCGCATATTGAAATCAAGTCAAATTAATATAATATAATATCTCTCTCGCTCTCTCTGTATGAAGCAGAGTGATAAGCTGCTTGAGCGCTGCCGCGAAAACTGTACATGCTGTGTTACACGATGTCGTACACGCCAGCTCTCGCGCAGCTTATCGCGTCAACTCGCGTGCTTCTTATCGGTTTGATTCGACGAATCGAGTATTTTAATTCTGTTCTCTCTTTCATATCACTTTCGCCGTGAATTACATTTTAAAAATTGTTTAAATAACGGCTTTAGGTGCCATTTAACATCGTCATTCTATTAAGAATACCCACTTTCGCTTCTCCCAATAGAGATTCAAAATTCAGTTATTTCCGCTCTATCTTCAATAGTTTCCGAGATATTGAGCCTCAAAGTTTTAGCTTCGTTTTTTTCTTGCTTTAATTTCAGGTTTAATATCTCGAAAACTATTGATTCTCTATTGGGAGAAGCGAAAGTGAGTACTCTTAATAGAATGCCGATGTTAAATGACACCTTAAGCCATTATTTAATTAATTTTTATAAATGTAATTGACAGTGAAAGTGATATGTAGGAGAGAACAGAATTAAAATATCCGATTCATCGAATCAGAGAACGAGTGGTTATGTGTGTATGTGATTAAAAAATATATAAATTAACTTACCTTTTAATAGTCTTCCTCGGAGCTGTAGCCTGAATCCTCGGTGTCCACAGCAGCGCGCACTACGTAAAAGCCTACGCCCAGCGCGTAGTGTACGACCCGGTCAGGTTCGAGATCCCAATTTTCGGGCTCTTCGTAGACGTCGTCAATGGCTGACTCCTCGAAGCCCTCGTCGTCGTCGTCTTGTTGTTCTTCCGGGGGGTCCTCCTCCTCGTCTACTTCAAGGTAGTCCATTTTTAAACTTAAAAAACTTGCTTAAAATTAAAACTGTCACTTAAAACTATAACTGAAGTCACGAGCACTTGTGGCAGAGCCACCCACTATTATAAAACGAATACTGCCACGGTTGGCGAGGGTTTTTCTTCCAATAAATTTTATTGCAACACAGACACCTTACACCTCGCCGTATCTTTGGCTTAGAAATTCTCACTAATCTCGGTACTAAGCGCGGTTTCTCTATAACGCGCATTTTCTCACAACGATTGTTTTTAACGAAACAGAGACACGTAAATTTACAATATTTTGCACACTTGAGACAAACCCAACCCATGCAACAAAAGCAATAACGCCAAGGCGTGAGATGCTTTTTTTTATAATCATTAACGAGACAACTCACTTGTCTCTTCTTATTATTTGCGGCTCGAGCCTATCAACAACACACACATCACTTTCGCTATCGCTGTCTACATTAACGACACTATCGGTACACTCTATAATGTTTGCGCTTTCACACTCTACAACTTCTATGTCACTGTCACTGTCACTGGTACACTGTATAATGTCACTGGGTTTTACAATACTGTTATTCAATTCACAATCGGAGACGCACTGGACGTCCAGGTCCGAACTTTCACTATCACTATCGCACAAACGTAGATATTCGTCCTTTTTTAGCAGAGCCAGGTATCGCGCACCCGTGGCTTCCGATAGTGAATCCTCGTCACTGGACCAGTCGCGGTGAAAAAAATTTAATAATGACTCCTCGCACTCATGAACGGGTAATCCGTCCATTGTACAAGGAGTCCGAACGACGACTGGCTACTCAAGAGCATCTCGTAAAATTTTCTAAAACTTTTACCTAATGTCAGCATTTTTAATAACGCGCGATACCGAAGAGTGCGCGCGCGCGCGCGAGAGAGAGAGAGAGAGAGAGTATAGGGTGTCTCGGAGCTTGTCGCTGATGTCATAGGAAAGGCATACGCAAGACAGATAATACCCTTGCTGTTTTTGTCTGCGTTATATGTTTTTAAGATGTATGTCGACTTCGAAAAAGCAATGCAATGAGAAACTGAGTTAAAACATAATAGAGTTATATATTCTTTTACATATAAGCTCTTCGAATGGTCTGCACATTCCTGAAGTTTTAGACAATATCACGACGAGCCGACTTTTAAGAAACAATTCAAGAAAAACTAATTTGAATATTCTTTTACATGGAACTTTTTATCAGACGACTTGCACATTCCAGAAGCTTGAGATAATATTAAGACGACTTTCTCGGATATGATTTTTCATTTGAATGGCGAATAAAATTTTTTTAAAATACGAGTTGCGCACATCTGAAACTCGAGAAATATAAAGTCGAATTTCTCAGTTTCTAGAGGTCGAGACCACACGTGCCTACCATATAAACTAAAAAATTTACTTGAATGTTATACGAGCATTTATTTTCTGTTCTTCCAAATAATTTACACATGATTGAAACTTGAGAAATAAAAGTCATACTACACGGTTCTCTCTCTCTCTCTTTCTCTCTTTCTCTCTAATTCATTTGAAAAATACGAAGCACAAGTTTCGCTTGCAATTTTTAACCGCGTTCAATCGTTCTTTTGCAAAATCCCCTCCTTGCGGCAATGAGCGAGACAGTATAAATAGAGCAGTTTTGCACGGATGTGTCCATAGTGTCTCAATCTTCCAGTAAACATGGATTTACCGTCGAAAATTCACGTGCTCGGTGTTCTTAAATGTGCGCTTCGCATCGCGATGTCTCGCGATAGAAATGTTCGATCGTTATTTAATTTAATAAAACGCAGCAACTTGTCAGTTTTACCAACGGCGATTTTATTACAAAAATTAAAGTTTGTCTTGATGCATACTAATATTAATAGTATTGAGTATGTGTCAACTCGGTCTTTTTATTAATAACCAAATTCTCGATCTTGTGGTGAGTGTGATAAGAAGACGTAAACTTCAAACCAATCCTGCATCTAACCGCATACTTCATCGGCATAGTGAGTATTCTTTTTTATATATGTATGTGTGTGTGAAAAAACAAATATTGATTTACATAAAATACGTTTTAGTGCTTAGGGAAATGCGTGCCGATACAGAAGGTGATGAGGTAATCAGACAGTGCGAGATACCTCAGCTGGATAGTGCAGGGCCTTCGGCGTCAAATGACGCGCACGGTGACGTAGGCTCACATAACGAAACCCATGCGCCTCAGCTGCACGGTACAGAGAGGTCGACGTCAAACGACGTACGCGATGACGCAGACTCAGATAGCGAGTCTCGTTCATCGGAATCATCCACCTCGACCTCCTCCAACTCGGGTTCATCTGACACCGACACCGACAACAGCACTGCCCGTTCTTTAAACGATAGCAGTAAGTCCATAGTATTTTTTAAATTCATTTCTTGCTTTTTAATTCATGAATATTCAAAACTTTTTTTACAGATATTTATTTACAGAACGGTCAAGGTGCTAGAGGTGTGATAGAAAGAGTTCCTCGTTTTATTATCGAGAGTAGCTCTTCACGCCACTATCGACGATTTGGTGTAGAAGGGTTCGAGCTCACAGGTCAAATATCCAGACCACCACCCGATAATAATAACATTTACGAGTGGTTGGAGAGCGCTCTGTCTGAGCTGCATGAAAATCTTTGTCGTGACCGTGAGCCTACAGATTTTATAGGTATAACTATTCAATCTGAAAGATTTAATCATGGGCCCTTATAGATGTCATTTAGGCCTATTCAAAATTTCGACGTTCAATTTTATCTATAAGAAACGATGATGGTTTGTGTCTACCGCGGTATCTAGTTACTGCTTGTACTCATGCAGTTAGAGGTCAATTGCGCTCGGGTGTTTTGCACAACTATTGGAATCAAATTAGAAGATTCGCACAGGGAATACTGTTAAAGCGTACGAATGCAGTGCTGATGAAAAAATAAAATACGTGGATGTGTGTTCACTATACCCTTACATTTGTAAGCGTGGAAAATATCCAACTGGTCATCCGCAACTGTACATCGGCGCAGCAGAATGTGAAAAAATCGTGGGTAGCTCCAACAACGTGTCTAATGTTTTTGGCCTCATCATGTGCGATGTGCTGCCGCCGAGAAATTTATATCATCCAGTTCTGCCTGTTAGAATGCATGGCAAATTGCTGTTTCCGCTGTGTCGCTCATGTTGCGAAGAAATGCTGCAAGATGATTGTCCTCACGAAAATGTGCAAGACCGTATTCTGCGAGGAACATGGGTGTCCGAAGAAATTAAAAAAGCTGTGGAGTTAGGCTATACTGTTGTAAGCGTGCATGAAATATGGCAGTACGAGATGACGCAATATAGTACAGAAACTCGCAGTGGTGGGATATTTTCAAATTACATCGACGAGTTTTTTAAGCAAAAAACACTGGCATCTGGATACCCACCAGATTGCATCACAGACGAGGCTAAAGGTGAATACGTGAAATTCCTCGAGCAATACGAGAGTATAAGTTTGAATAGAGATGAAGTATGTTTCAATGCCGGTTTAAGGTCCGTGGCAAAGCTATGTCTGAACTCTCTGTGGGGAAAGTTTGCACAGCGCGAAAATATGCCAAAAACTGAGGTGATTACACAGCCGCAAAAATTAATGGAGTTACTTACCAGTGCAGAAATCGAGTTGACGGGCCTTTTGCCTGACAACGACGAGACTCTCTATGTCGGATGGCGGTACACTAACGCCTCAGTCAGACCATCATCGACCACCAGTATCGTTGTTGCTGCTTTCACGACTGCTCAAGCACGACTAAAACTGCTCGAATATTTAACCGAATTAGATAGACGCGTTCTATATTACGTCACGGATTCAGTCATCTATGTCAGCAATAGCATTCAACGCGATTTACCGATTGGCACAATGCTGGGTGAGCTCACCAACGAACTGTCAGAGAAGGGCGTAGGTACATACATCACGGCATTTACATCGGGTGGCCCAAAGTTTTACGGCTACAAGTATAGAAAGCCTGACGGTCGCGAGGAATATGTGTGCAAGGTAAAAGGAATCCGACTAAATTATTCAATCAGCCAAAAAGTGAATTTTGAGAGTATTTGTGAAATGGTAAAGGGTGATAGAAGCGAAATTTTTTTAAACTCTTTGGCCATCAGACGTACGGATTTTCACGAAGTTATATCACAAAACGAGACAAAAACTTGTCGACCCGCCTACAGCAAGAGACGTTTCGTGGGTCTGAGGGAGAGCTATCCGTACGGCTACAGGAACGAAACACTACTGTAGCCTGATTGGCCCCTGGAACGGAGTGGGAGAGAACGAACTCGACGCATGGCGCATGCGCTGATGGAGTCGCGTTCCCCAAGCTGCTCATCATCGACGATCTTATGCGTGAATCCTCGTCCTCTGGCGGCGCGATTGTCAATCTCTTTACAAAAGGCAGCCATCACAATAATCTTAGCGTCATATTTATCACGCAGAATATCTTTCATCAGGGAAAAGGCCAGCGAGATATATCGTTGAACGCACAGTATATCGTGTTATTTAGATACTTACGCGATCGCAGCCAAATTCAACATCTTTCATGACAATAATGTCCGGAAGATCCACGATTTTCGCAGGAAACTTACTGGGACGCCACCTCTCGACCGTTTGGCTATCTCTTACTGGACCTCAAGCAAGACACGCCCGATAATTGCCGCTTTCGTACGTGTATTTTCCTCGACGACTAGTATAAGTACGTATACGTGGGTCGAAAGAAGATAAAAGGCCGTGACTCTGAGAACCATGTTCCAGTTGTGTCACTGTAATGGCTCCGAAAAATTGTCAAGATCCGTTTGGACAGAAGTACGCTGCAATTCTGCAGGCTTTGTATCATCTAGATAAACAACAGCGAAACGCCTTGTTACGCAAAGCAAATCCAAAATTAATTCGTCATATTTGCGAATGTGCTTTGAACGTCTTACACGGTAACGTACCACGCACCAAAACACACAAGAGTAAATTACGCAAACACGCCTGTGTTCTACGAAAATTGGCTAATACGGACGAAAGCTTACCCAGGAAGAAAAAATTCATTGTGCAACGTGGTGAATTCCTGCCTGCCCTACTGGCTCCACTCATTGGAACCATATTGGCATCTCTCGTGACAAAGTAGCAACAGCAGCAGCAGCAGCAACAATGGATCACGCGAAAAAAATGATTCTCTTATCTCAAGAGAGTTTGGACCGCATTCGGCTCTCACTCACAAATGGATGCCTAAAGTCTGTACAGACCCCAGGCACAATAGCTAGTAGACTGGATGCCGAAATTAACGATATATTGAACTCATCAGTCTGCAAAGACGATAGGGAAAAGTGGTCAAAGTATAAGCAGGTTTTAGAACGCTATCTTCACTTTCGAGGTGCTGAGGAGGATTCGCCGAAAAGAAAATTCTCAGAGGACGACGAAGGCAATGTGACTCTTCCGAATACGGTCAACGACGATTATGTCGACGTGCAGCGTCAACGAGAGGAGGATGAGGCAAAAACTGACGAGTACATCGTCGAAAGCGTTCCACAAAAATATCGTGCTAATGCTACACGATTTATGCTACAATTGTGCAGATCCGGTAATATAGTGTGGGACCGTAACGGTAGCGTAATAATAGATGGCGCCCCTGTTGAGGGGGCAAGCATTATCGATCTGGTGAATGATGCTATGAGAGGTAGAAAAATACCTCTTCCCAGAGGTCATCGTCAGTTTGCGACGGCGCTCCGACAAGCGCTCATACCTCAAGAATACATTGGCAATAAACGCGTTTTAGACCATATTAAAAGCTCGACGTCATCGCCCGAAATTGTGGCGCAGTCTCCAAGTCTAGCAGCTTCGCCAGCATCTTCTTCTTCTCACTCGCAACTGATAGCTGACGGTGTCAGTGAGCGAGCTGTAGCGTAGAGACGAAAGAAACTTACACCGACACCACAAATTGTTCAATCATGGCGTCGGATGAGTGGCAAGTACAAAAAAGCGAAGAAAACAAAAACGAGAGTGTCGTAGAGGAGTGGGAAAAAAATAGTGCTCTAGACTCTTTGATTGATTTGTTGCCGTTTGAGATGCATGTTCCCGGGTATAAATTTTGTGGACCAGGCACCAAACTGGCAGAACGACTCGAGCGTGGTGAGTTGGGGATCAATCCTCTGGATGATGCCTGTCGGGAGCATGATCTAGCGTACAGTGACAAGAAAAAGAATAATCGTCGAAAGGCTGATCGTATACTGGCCAAGCGTGCTTTTTCAAGTATGCTTGTTCAAGAGACACAACCCGACGAGCGAACTTTTGCAATGATGACCGCTTGTTGTATGGTCAGTAAAATAACTTTTGAAAAATTCTTTTCTCGAATCAAGAAATCAGTAAAACCGTGCGATAGGATGCAGAAGAAGAAGAAGAATAAATCTCTAAAAGATAAGAAAAACCAAAAATAAGTAGGATGTTTGAACAGCTTTATTATGGTCTCCCAAAATCTACTGCCTACGCCGGTGCAGATAAGATTTTACACGCTACACGCAAAAAATGTCATAGAGAAAATGTGATCGATTGGCTCGAAGCCCAAGATGCTTACAACTTACACAAGCAGATGAGACATCGATTTCCTCGAAGATGCTATAACGTACGCAATTTTGACGATGTGTGGGAAGTCGACTTGATAGATATGAGATCGATAAGCTCTTACAACGATGGCTACAACTATCTTCTCACTGTCATCGATGTTCTCAACAAGTATGCATGGATCGAGCCAATTGTGACCAAGAGTTCAAAAAGTGTTGCTGACGGCTTTCAACGAATTTTAGCCAGGAGTAATAAGAGGAAACCGCTAGGAATTCAATCGGACAAAGGAAAGGAGTTTGTTGGATCAGCGACGCAGGAATTATTGAAAAAAATGGAAATAAATTTTAGGGTTGTACGGAGTCCCGATACGAAGGCAGCTGCTGTAGAGAGATTCATAAGAACTATAAAAGAACGAATGGCGTTGTTTTACACACATAAATACACGAAGATACATTGACGTTTTACCCCAACTTTTGCAAGCCTACAATCACACCAAGCATTCCGCCACTAAGATGACTCCCGCATGCGTGACTCTGTACAATGCTGCAGAAGCACGACAAAATTTAAATTTACGCTACGGCAACATCAAACCGAGACAGGCTAAATACAGTGTGGGTGACTTGGTGCGGGTCGGTCGAGCGAGGAACGTTTTCGCGAAAGGCTACGAAGGTGGTTGGACGTTGGAGCTGTTCAAAATTACAAGAATTTCATTAACTCGTCAACCTCCGGTTTACATTTTGACAGATTTGGCAAACGAGGATATTGACGGATTTTTCTACGAGGAGGAGCTCTCGCGAGTTAAAAAAGATTTGAACAAAGCAGCGTTTGAAGTTGAAAAAATTTTAAAAACTAGAGGTAAAGGCCGGGCAAAGGAGTATTTTGTTCATTGGAAAGGATACCCCGACAAATTTAATTCTTGGGTCAGGGTTAGCGCTTTTAAAAATTAAAACAAACAAAAAAAAATGAGAGATTAATTTTTTATCGTATTGCCTAGCAATAGCAGCATGGATTATTTTGCTGAAAACACAACGACCCACTTTGTCACACAGTTACAACAGCAATTACAGCTACACGGTGTGTGGACATTTGCCCTTACAGAGATTCAAGTTCCTCTTACGTTTCAGCATATACCGTCAACACTGACCGACAGAATGGTGTTTCTCGAGTGTACAGCTCAGTATCAAACAATCACCAATAAGACGCGTGCCGAAGAGTCTAGAGCTTCAGCATCGTTTATAACACCTGGTATTTATCAAGATGTCAAAACTCTCATAGACGAAATTAAGTCTGGACAGTGTAAAAAATCATTTGAAGTTTGAGGTCGAACGTGGAGGGTACGTTAGAGTTTGCCGAATTTGTACAGAGTCTGCTTGTAGCCAGCTGGACCACAATTTATTTCTGTGGAAGACATTAAAGAAAAACCTTGGGTTCGAAAATATAACCTCTCGTGTAATCGTCGTTGATAAACCGATAATTAGCGATCGGCCAGCCAATCTCTCCAGTGGGCTACCTACAATGCTGATGCTCTACAGCGACATCTTGGAGCCGCATATGACAGGAGACGTTCAATCGCGTCTATTGAGAGCTGTTTCTCTCAACTTTGATAATTACACATATGGTGGGTAATGATTAAACATTTCTGACCCTCTATGTACCTTCCTTTGCTATTCAATACATTTCGTACGATAGAAATAGATATAAGAGATCAACTTGGCGAACCAATACCATTCGATTACGGTACGTTGACGGCTACACTACACTTTAAACGTATAGAGTAAAGATGAGTCACTACGGGGAATACTTTGACATGCAGGTAGGCGGTGGTGGGGTAATAAGTCGGGGTGGTGGGGGTATTGGCCGTGTCTATGCTGGTTCGCCCTACCAGAAAGGTCATGGTAGCATCGGTTCTTTTCTCGCTGGAATATTCCGTAGGGTTCTCCCGCTCCTCAGCCGTGGAGCTAAGGTTGTTGGTAAAGAGGCTTTACGTACAGGTATGAACGTTATTTCCGATGTTGCTACGCATAACACACCGCTTAGAGAATCATTGCGCACCCGTGTGAGAGAGTCTGGCGAGAGTCTCAAGAGAAAGGCCGAAGAAAAGATGGATATATTAATGGAGGGCTCCGGACATAAAGTGCCCCGCTACATCGAACCGTCGCAGTTGCTTCAGAGCTTGAGCACCACAAACACCCACTCAAGCGGGAGGAAAAGAAGGAAACAGATTAAAAAGCGTGTCAAGAGAAATAAAAAGACGCCAAAGGGACGCGTAATAAAAGAGAAAAGGAAGAAGAAGAGGAAGTGCAGTAGTCGATCTACAAGAGACATTTTTGGTTAATAAGAATGGCTTTCCTACACACCCAATCGTGCGAATGTCTAAAATCTGAATTACTTCTGTTTGAAATTCCGCCTACTCAGACAACGATTGAGGGTTCGCATTGGGTACAGTATAAGCCTATATCATCGTTAACCGATGACTCGCCAATAGAATTTGTAATACCAGGGAATGGCGAGGAGTACATTGATCTTGCTCATACCATGCTCAGTTTACGCGTATCTCTCAGATGTACGACTATTGAAGATGTTTTACCCAAAGGTTCCGAGGCTTTAATGAATCGCGCTGCACCTGTCAACAATTTCATGCACTCGCTATCCAATCAAGTTGATGTCTTTTTCAATCAGAAACCTGTGTCTCCACCGACTAATGCATATGCCTACAGAGCATACATCGAGACACTACTTACGGACCTGCTGCAAAGGGATCACACTTGACGAGTGTTTTATGGACAGCCGACACAGCTGATAAAATGGAAGACACGAACAACGAGAATCTCGGTCTCGTAGCTCGACGTAGGCTTTTATCTGCTAAGAAATCGATTGACATGATCGGTCATCTTCAATCCGACGTTTTTAATTAAGAAAAGCTACTGTTGAATGGTGTAGAGGTTAGAGTTCGTTTAGTAAGATCTCCAGACAGTTTTTCTCTGATGGATCCTGCAGGCTTCATGGGCATTCACATCGAGGAGGCTACTCTTTTAGTTAGACGTGTGAAAATAAGTCCCACAGTAAGGCACTTTCAAAAACAACTGCTAAATATCCGCTTACACGAGTGGAAGTCAAGACTCTAACAATGCTCAGTGGCGTTCACGGTGAAACTTTGGATAATGTGATATTGGGGCAGCTGCCCAAACGCATAATCGTCGGTTTTGTTGAAAATAAAGCTTACAATGGTGAACGAACTCTTAATCCATTTAATTTTCAAAATTTTAATATTAATTTTTTGTGCTTATATATAGACGGCGTGCAAGTACCCTCGAGAGCATTACAACCTGATTTCAAGAAGAATAAACTATGCATCGATGCATATCATACGCTATTTTCAGGCACCGGTGTTCATTTTCTCAACGAGGGAAATGAGATAAAAAGCCAATATCTACAATACACTTGTGCTTTAAATAATGCTTATAGATTGAAAGCGTGGTTAAACACGCGTGAACCACAATCTTGTGACGAATTTACTTATACAATGCCGCCGCAGATTTGCGATGCACAGCCTGGAAATCCTGAAGCATTTATCGATAATTCCATCGCATACTGTGGGTGCCTTCCCGGCCGATCAGATTCCGCGGGTGTGGACGAAACCGACAGCATTTGTTTTTAACACCGATAGTAATATGAAACCCGGTATGCATTGGGTCAGCGTTTACGTCGACGTGTCTGGACATGTTTTGTATTTTAATAGCTACGGTATACCGCCATTTATACCGGATCATATAAATCGCTTACGAAAAAACTGTAAACAATACCGATGGAATGCTGCGCAATTGCAAAGTGATACGTCTGACGACAATTACATGAGTTCAGGATTAGGCTTCCAGAAATTTCTCGACAATTTTTCTGCCGACTTGCAGAAAAACGATACGATAGCCAGAGTTCACGTTCAGTACAGGAATGCTGGCACTGCCTTTACCGGGAACGGGCGATGCTTCGTCAACTGTTTGCAAAACTGCAGTTCTAAGATGTCATTGATATAGTCCTTGACCGGGGCTAGTCATCGTGCATGCGCGTCACCATACCACCACCACCAATGTCTCATACAGAGCATGTATAGCCAGAGCGACTGACATTCGCACCCATTCAGTCGACCAGTAGACACTCAACGAAAATGGACAATCAGTGCGAAAGTTGTGAACGTCTACACTCAATATTTAATACCACGTACTATTTAAACAAGTCGTGTACAAAGAGGCTTGTGACTGGTCTACAGTACAGTGAAGATTTAGAAGAAACGATCGCCTATCAGCCGATAGTATTTCTAAAAGGGCTAGACAGCTTCGGTGTTCCATTTGACGCCGGAAATTGGAGTACGTTTAAAAACATCTTCCCAGATATCAACAAATATTTTGCTGGGCACGGTGATGATCTACGTGATTCTAAAGTTTATGGTCGATGGTGGACACTGAGATACACATTTTGCCACACAGAAAGAGCTATAGAATTGGAGGATGATCGACGTCCACTCGCATCGGATGGTTCAGCGGCTAAAAAACCAAGACGCAGTATTATTATCAAAAAAGTAACATTTGACCGATTGGAAGAGGTTTCAAAGTGTGTAGAAAATTATTTAACGTACTTAGAAGCTATTAAATGCAGTGCGCTTGTATTATTTGTAAATACGGTTCATTTTACTATCGATAAGTGTCAATTGCTTCATAATGCACAGCACCAAATTTTCGAATCTCGTCATCTTAAGGAGGTTATAGATAATGTAAGTAGTGTAGATATTCAAACATTAAAAGAAAAATGTAGAAAAGATGAAGAAGGAAAGCAAAACGATGAGAAGTATAAGGGTATAAGAATTTTATATGACGGGGAATTTATAAATTTATTCTACGAAATGCTATTGTTACACTCTGAAAAGATTTTGGCTGCTGTAAATCTTAGATTAAATAAAACATGAAAACTGTGTGTTTCGACAAAACTGAAAGTGTTGTTTATAAAATGTATGTGTGGAAGTATGCATATCGAGCTGCTCGGCGAGGTGAATGGGAGCAGTTTGCTCGCGATCATGAAAGTTTTAAAATGCGTATTATGCGATTAAGTAGAATTATCGAGCCTGTACTTACCTGTAAATTGATAAAGTATTTAAATAATAAATGATGTTAAATTTATATAGAATTGTTATTAGGTGCACAACTTTGCTTCCGCCGATTTTTTCGAAAATTTGAGGCTTTATTCTGAAAAAGTGATTAGCTGTTTATGATTCAAAGTACTGTCCGTCACTAGCCACTACTTTTTGCCATTTTTCGGGCAATTGTCGGATA
>UELU01140925.1:0-12088 GCA_900490025.1 Megastigmus dorsalis | reverse complement strand
GGAATTACTTCTGCACTCTTAAGCGCATCAGGCCACACAGATTGCTCTATTGACAGATTGAAGACATGGGCTAATGGGCGTGCAATGTCTATGTCGATTGTTTTTAGCGTTTTCGCATTTATTTTATCTTCCCCACCTGCTTTGTTTTTAAGTTGTTTAATCTTTTTTATGACCTCTTCTGCATTTGTTGGGTATAAAAATATTGATTTAAAGTTTCTTTCTATTTCTTTAGGTAAATTAGTTGGTTTCTTTATTTGTTTGCTTAAGTTTTTTCCAACTTTGCAGTAGAAGTTGTTCATAATATTTGCTATTTCAGTTTTGTTCTCAACATTGTTTCCATTGATGCATATATGCTTTATTTTATTTTCTGCTTTTTTTCTTTTTCCCATTTTTTCATTTATTATTTTCCATAGTTTTTTTTGATCATTTGCATTCTCATTTATCCTATCTCTTTCGTACATAATTTTTGCATCCTTAATTACCCTATTAAGTACCTTACAGTAGTCTATATATTCTTTTTTTAAGCTAAAAGACTCTTTATGTTTTTGCCATATGTTATACAGAAATTCTTCCTTTTTGCACGAGTTTATTATTTGCTGTTAGTTCTACTAAAATAGATTGAGTTCCCTTACTCTTATTGGTATATATGTAAAGTATTATACATTTTTGATTCTCGAAAATGGAGAAATTTCTTTCGTTTATATCTTCCTGGAGTTTAGTTTCATTCAAATTCTCGAGATTGTTTATTCCTACTATCTTCATTTTTGGTTTATTTTTCTCTTCAATAGCTATATCTACATCTATTTTGGTTTTTAATACTTTTAATACTTCGTCTACACTTTTTATCATTGCACGTTATAAATATTTCATCGGTTTTTTCTTTTTCTGTTAACTTGTTTACTTGGATGTTTTTATTTTTAATTAGATAATGATTTACTTTTTTTGTAATTTCATTCAAAGTTCCATTTTTCTTAGTTTTTTTTATCAAAATTCTTGGAGGTTTTGTTGATTTTTGTGAGTTTCCAGTAGTTATTTCTGCATAAATTCCTTTGTTATAGCTAAGCACTGTATTTTCTTTATTTTTTATCATTTCCTGTAATAATTTATTTTTTTCTTGTATTTCTTTATTCTTGTCTTTCAATTCAAAGTTTATCTCTTTTAATAGTGTATTTTCTTTTTTCATCTATTCATAATTTGCATTTGTAAAAACCGATTCGTCATGAACTGTATTATCTAAATCCATTTTATCGTTATCCATTTGCATTTGTTGTATTCTTATTTTTTGCGTTTCTATTATGCTTTCTTCTTCTAGTTGTTGTACTGTATCTTCCAATTTCTGAATGTTATTTGCTTGTACAGCTATTTTATTTTCTAAGGCTTGCTTAATTTTTGCCCAATTTTTTCTCTATTTGCTATTTCCAATCTGGCAGCATTTTTTATTTGTGCAACTATGATTTTCATTTCTGTTTCTAGCACGTGTTCACTGTTAATTGAGGTTAGGTTAACCTCTCTGTGTTCTTTGCATATCACAACTGTTTCACTTATTTGTACACCACTATTACTTCTTATAAAGTCATTTACATGGTACACTTCTTCGCATATGAGACACACTAAAGCGTTTACTTTTGTATCATTATGATATTTGTAAAATTTTCCTCCTCCACGATCAGGAGGCTTCTTTACTTGCGTCGCCATTTTACTTTATGAATGATTCGACACTCGCGAATACGCCGTCTTTTATGCTTGAGCGGTGGAGTGTCCCCACTCCGCGCGCGCTCCTCATTGGTCCGCCGCCACCTCGCGAGAGTCTACAAGGGGAGGCTCTCGCGCTCGCTCGCGCCAGTTTGACTTAGTTCACCAAGCGGCGCGCGCGCGCGAAATCGCGCAGTAGCAGCAGTATCGACACGCGACCTCGCCAATCTCTCCGCGCGCGACTCTCTCTCTCTCTCTCTCTCACTCTCTATCTCTCTCAGTGTCGCGCGTTGGAACCGCCATTTTCATGGCGCTCTTCATTGACAATATCAATGATTAGAATTAGAACGCGCGAGACATCTTTTTTTCTTTCCGCGACTTGTGTTCTTTTTCACGTGCAGCAGCAGACACGTGGCCTCGCGAGTGTGCGCGACTCTCTCTCTCTCTCTCTCTCTCTCTCTCTTTTTATATTAAATTTGTTTATTTGTATTTTAATTAAGACGCTCTGTGATATTACTTTAAGTTATAACTTCTCGATGACTGAAATAATGTAAGACTGAATAACCTGTGATATCATAGAAAGACTGAAAATATGACTGTGAAAAACCAAAAAAAAATAAGAAAATGTATAATCTAAAGAAAAATCAATATTGTATAAACATGTATATTTTGTAAACCATTGCAAATAAACTTATATCTATCTATCTCAAATGTCTCACGTCGGATTCGCCATTTTCATGGCGCTCTTCATTGACAATGTCAATGATTAGAAGACGGTACGCGTGAGACATCTTTCTCTGTCCGCCTCCTCCAAAGTATTCCGTGGTAGTTTACTTCCAACCACTGGTTCTGGCACTTATCCCTTTCGTCGAGATATTTCCACGGAAAGGGAGGAGCGAAAAGATAGACGCTCGGCATAGCATCTTCTTCGAGAGGCATTATAGCCAGCTCTTTGAAGACGAAGATGTTAGAGGATGCTTTGAATCCTTGGACGTCTACTACGTACTTCATCTCGGACGAAACTGAGTTAAATATCTAAGAGCGATCTGATATATACCCTTCAGAGGTCGTATACCCCCACCACGCGGCTTCTCCCACTACACGGCTTTTCCCACCACGCGGCTTCCCCCACCACCACGTTTATCCCCACCAAGGAGCACGTTTCCCCCACCAACGGCCCAATTCTTCTTCGCTATAAAAAAGCGAGCGCGATCGTCGTTGAAGCAGTCGTTTTTTAGCGTGCTGAACCATACGGATACCCTTTGTCCGGATACGGACTTTGTCAGTGCAGTCGTTTGCGAATATCCTGGCGTGTTGAACCTTACGGATTCCCGATTGGCAGCACGTTCTAGTTGACGCGTCGGTCCGAACAGCCTTCAGGACTTACTAGGGGGGCGCGTCTCGCATTGCGACTGTGGCAAGCAACGAAAGAAGTAAGCGTTCGCAAAAACGGATATTGCAACGCCAACGGCAGAGTGAGCAGTGCGTCGCGAAGTCTCGACCTTGGCGAATTGAAACAAGGAACGGTAAGACCGTCTGTGTTACTTCAAAGTGGTGGAGAGAACGTCGACACATCTTGTCGGATTCCCCACCTGTAGTCATCGTATCAGCGAAGGACGCTGAGGTTAGGATTCAGCGCCGAGAAGAGGAACGACGGGCCTTAGGTCTTCCATCGCTTTCGGCCAAGGAGGAGGATGAGGCGTCAGACCAAGCTATATACGTGCTTCTATAGGAATAGGAGTGCCAGTCGTCGTCGCGCCATTAGACAACACGTAAAAGGTATACCCCCTTTTCTTTACCCCCTCCCCTGTTTGTATTAACTTCCCCTCTCTTTATAGAATATAAAGCAGATCGTCAACGAAAGCAGCTCAGTTAAACCGATCGCTTGGACGAATCGACATCATGTTTAGTGCTCAGTACTTTAAGGACATAGCTCAATTGCTTTGGCAATCTTATAATTTGGTATCAGCTGGTGTCGCTGACGCAGACAATATAAGAAGATGGTTGGACTTGGGTCATGCAGCTCTGCGGGCAGCAAACGTCTTGAGACTTTCCCCTGACTTGACCGTTGCGGATAAGAAAAAACTTCAAGCTGCTGTAGCTCTAATAAACAGCGTATTACGAGTGCTGCAAGATCATCCGACAGGTGCTGAACTAAGTATTGAGGAAAGTAATGTGGTTAGTGGTGGTGATGTGACTAGTGTTCTAACTAAAAGTCAAGCAAATGTGGAAAGTGATGTGGCTGGTGAAGCAGCAGCAATCGATTGTCCAACGTCAGCTGGGTTGATGTTGAGTCAGCATTTGAGAGCCGTATAAGGACTGGTGTGATTACGAATCATCGTCACTTAGACCTCAAAACTTTTATGAAAGATGCGAAGAAACAATTTATCGAAAAAGTGAATCTGACGTTGGAAAAAATCCCGCTTTGAAGGTGAATACGGTTTTAGGTGCTGAGTACGCTATCGTCAAGGATGACGAGGAAACAGTGGATATAAAGTACTTTAATACAAAAACTGTTCCGATATATTCTACGACTGATTTGAATGAGTGGTTCGTTTCAAATGTGCAGCAATCTATCGACATAGACATGGAAGAATTTCAAGAGCAAGAGTCTGGCTGGTCTTTGCGTTCAATTTAAATTTGAGCATAAACATTAATAAATTTAATCCCATGAGAGAAAGCTCTTTCATTGAACTGCCTGATTTTATCAAGAAAAAGAAGGCTTGTCCCACATAGCACAAAAGATTGCTGGAAGCTTTCTACAAGCTTGCATGAAAGTTTCGCAGCCTTTCAAGAAGCTTTCATGAAATCTCCGCGGAAGTTCAGAATATCTGGGACAAATTACTCATATGAAGATTCCTTGAAAGATAGCAGTGACCTATCAGGGAACGTTCCAGGAATGTTTCGTTAAAGTTTTGAGAAAGATACTTGAAAGTTTTATGAAGGAAAAGGGAATCTTTGAGCAAGCTTTCTTGAAAGAATGTTGGAACCTTCAAGAAAAACTTTTAGGAAGCTCTCGCGGAATCTTTGTGGAAGTTCAAAATGTCTGGGACAAATTACTCATATGAAGATTCCTTGAAAGATAGCAACCACTTATCAGGAAATCTTTCAGGAATGTTTCTTTAATGTTTTGAGAAAGATACTTGAAAGTATTATGAAGGATATTTCAGAAACATTTCATATATCCAGATTATTTATTTTACAAACACTTAATATTATATTACATCGCTATTATATTAATGCTTACACGTTTCACAATTTTTCGCAATTAAATTAAACACTTAAAAAAACATTTTCTTACACTGGGATTCGAACCGGCGATCTTTGGGATACGACGCATAAACCTTAACCACTACGCTACGGAACGCTAGCAAACCAAAATTTTGATTTTGCTCATAAAGACAAGACCAATATAAGTCTGGAATCACATGGACGCGGAATCTATTGGAGTTCAGCGCGAAAAAGAAATAATTTCTTAAACATTATTTTAAACACATTTGTGTATGTGGTATTATTTTTTTGAGAAAAAAGAAAGTATTCTTTTTGAATACTTCTTTTAACCCTTTTCCAGGCCTAAGGAATTGGGCAACGGTACAGATAAACCGTATATGATTTAAGGGGTTCGAGGCATCGCTGAATTTAAATTTGACATTAGTTTTGCAAAATTAATTTGTTTAAACAATTTGTTTAACCAAATTATTAAAAATTAAGTTTTTTTTACAAAATTAATAACAAAAACGGATTCTAAAAAATACATGCCATGTAGTAGTTTCAATTGTTAAACCATATATTGTTATTAACAAATTATTAAATAATTAGTTTTGCGATATGAATAAGTCCTTTAACGACCATACGAAGGTGAATAAACATACGGGTATAGCATATATTGCCTAAGGTATTTTTTGATGTGCAGAATTCAAATTTGTCATTAGTTTTGCAAAATTGCAAAATCAAGCCTTTATGAAAAATAAATACCTAAATCGAATTCTACGGAAAAAAATACGTCTGGAATAATAGTTTTAGTTGTTCGAATATATTTTTTTATACTATAAAGTATTGCTTGTTACAATTTTTAAAAGATAGTCTCCAAAAATAATAATAAAATATATGTGTAACCTTTCTTTAATTCTTTCATGAAATATTTCACTATGGCTTTTAGAAACATTTCAAGTAAGTTTTCCACGAACCTTCCGCAAGGTTTCATGGAAAGTTTCGCGTTCGTATATTGGAATCTTACTTGCCATATTTCATAAAGCTTATGGGAAGCTTACGTGAATGCTTGTAATAGAAGGTTGTCGAAAAATTTCATGGCCAAGTTAAGGCAAGCATATTGAAATATATTTCAGAAATTTTGAAATAATGCTTGTCGTAACATTCCGTGAAAGATTGTGGTAATATTTCATGAAAGATTTCTTGGAAGCTCTTATGGAAGCTTCGCGTTAGCTTGAAATTTGATTTAAGCGTTCAAGCTTACAGAAAGCTTACTGCAACCTTTCTTAAGGTAGTTCTCTCCAAAACCCTATTTCTTCGAATATGTCTAAAATTTTTTCTATTTGTTATTTTAAGTATACTTTATACGTGGTTAAAATCTGGAACCCGCAAGCGGTATGAAATTTGGAGATATTGAGCCTCGAAATTGCATACTTTAACATTGAAAGCCTATACTGAGAATCTATGGCAGAGACGTTTCGTTCAATTGCAAACCAAGTTTTCTTAGAATTTTTTTTAAAAACTAGCACATGATGTAAAATAACAATACGAATCGTGAGGAAAAAAGCTGAATAGGGCGAACGGTGCTTTTTTAAAGATACAACAGTCCAAAGTTTTATCCTAGCCTATAGTATATCTATATAGGTGCGCAGTATTTCACTCTCTTTAAACTTTTGCGTCTTATTCTATCTATCTTTCTTTCTATCGACATTCTGAACTTTAATATTATGAATTTCGAGGTTTTCATATTAGATAACGCTGTGTAATATCTTAAACAACAAATATTCTAACTTAATACCGAGTTGAGCACCACGGCAGGGAGAGAACGTCCTTAATTGCTTTCATGAAAGATTGCAGTATGGCTTTTAGAAACATTTCATGTAAGGTTTCCGCAAGCTTTCTGCAAGGATTCATGGAAAGTTTCGGGATCTTCCGTCAAGAATCTTACGTGCTATATTCCGTAAAGCTTACGGAAATCTTACGTGAATACTTGCATTGGAAGGTTGACGAAAGATTTCATGGCTAACTTAAGGTAAGCGTTTTGAAACATATTTCAAAAATTTTCAAATAATGCTTGCTGTAACCTTTCGTGAAAGATTGTGGTAATATTTTATGGAAGATTTCTTAGAAGGATTCTGGAAGCAATTATGGAAGCTTCGCGTTAGCTTGAAATTTGATTTAAGAGTTGAAGCTTACATAAAGCATACTGCAACCTTTCTTAATTGCTTTCATGAAAGATTGCAGTATGGCTCTTAGAAACATTTCATGTAAGGTTGCCGCAAGCTTTCTGCAAGGTTTCATGGAAAGTTTCACGATCTTAGATCTGGAGTCTTATTTGCTATATTCCATAAAGCTTACGGGAAGCTCAGTCGTCTTTCACAATCTCACGGGCTATGACTCGCATCTGCTGATCAAAGAGATTGTAACCTGCAAGAGATTATACCGCAGACGAAGGAGCGGTACATATCGTTCACGAGATACGTGGAAGGCACCGACATCAATCTGCGATTCATAGACTCGTTCAAGTTTATGGCTGCATCGCTGGACAAGCTGTCCTTGTACTTGGAGAGGCTTGATATTGTAGAGCGAGTATTTCAAAAAGACGATGGATTCTCTCTCGAGCAGATTGCACTGCTGAAAAGGAAAGGAGTCTTTCCTTACGACTACGTCTCCTCGTTCGATAAGCTAAAAGAGGTTGAGCTTCCATCAAAGGCGGCTTATACGATTCTCACATTACTAACGAGGACTACGAACACGCTGAAAAAGTCTGGCAGATCTTTAAAGTACAAACTCTTGGACAATACTCAGATTTATATCTCAAGACGGACGTCCTACTTCTGACTGAAGTCTTTGAGAATTTCAGAGAGAATTGTCTCCAAGCTTACGTGTTGGATCCTGCCCAGATTGCTAGTTGTGGATTTCTCCCCACGAAAAAATTATGTGAGCTCGAGATAGGAGAGAAATACATGGTCTCGAAACTCAGGAAAGTCAACACAAAATACGGGATGAAAACCGTAGCTGAATTCAATGAGCAGTTCAACGTGTTTATGCCAAAGAGGATATCGGAAGCTTTTGAGAAGACTGAAGAATTATTCAATAATATGCAAAGTGCGGCAAACAAATATGAATTATTTATGATATAAATGATATAAAGGATATTATATAAAGGAGGTTACCTTGTTGAATTTTCGACCTCGTAAGTTGTACGTTAATTAGTTGAAATAAATTATGTTTTAACTAAATTCTTATATATATTTTATTTAACGAACCTTACAAAACTTTTTACTTAACAATTACATATCTGCTTTCTAAATATTTTACTTGATAATTACATATCTGCTTTATTGATCCAACTATTGGCCTTCAACAGTTCCTGATCGTAGAATCCACCGGAGATGGACTGATCTCGATAGTCTTTGAGATGATAGGTCGTTGGATTTGTAGCTGCTGCACGAGTGATTGTGAATATTTCCGTCGACCAGTTGGGCGTATATCCTTTTTCGAATACTTGTTTTGCATTGCTCACTCGTATTTTGTCCCCTATTTTGAACTTTGGTCTCTTTGCTGCTGCTGCTGCTTCACGAACGAATTTCTGCAAGACTTGGACTTCGTTAGCGGCAGTCACATCTTTGGGTTTCATACCGATAGTTCGATGTTTTCGGTCGTTGTAAGCATCTATTAATTCGGGAAATATGTCTAGCCACTTGTAATTACCGCGTGGACTAAACTTTTTCCACATTGCATTTTTTAGTGTGCGATTTAAACGTGCGCAAATGGCTGCTTTGAGATTGCTGTAGGTTGAGTAGAGATGTATCTTGTACTTTCGCATGAGTTTCTGAAAGTCGGTATTGTAGAATTCTTTGCCTCTGTCTGTGTGAAGATTCTTTGGTACTCGATGTTTGATCAATACACATTTCATAGCTGCTGCTACATCCTTGCCGGTTTTAGTCTTTATAGGGACGGCCCACGCATACTTGAAGAAAACATCAACGATGTTGAGAATGTATCTATGACCTTTATTCGATATATCGTAATAATATATCGTATATAATATATCGAGGTAATGATCCTCCTTCTTTCTTCTTATATCGAGGTAGCGATCCACCTTCTTTCAAAAATTCTCCTGCAGTGGACTTTTTCACAATGTTAAACATTGGTCCAATAATCTTGTTGAATTTGTTGCTATTGTGATCTCGAACAGTCTCATCCTTGTTGAATCTTTTCTTGTGAGCACTCGATATTTCTAGAATTTTGCGATAATTTTCGAGATCGTTGGAAGTCACTTCACTTTGATTGGGTTGTTTTGTAACGAGTAGCTCCATCAATCCATTCGTGTTGGGATATTTTACACCACTTACCACGACCTTGTCACCTTCGAAGTAGATAGGTGTATTACCAATAAGAAATGTACCCTTTTCTTTACGTACTCCGTAAACTTTATCTAGATACTTTTTTGATCATGATTTAGTATTTTAATATATTTATCGAGCAACACATCGTCCTCTTCATCATCCTCACTAGCCGCTGTTCAAACGAAGTTTCTCGAGCCAGTATAGTATCGTTCTGTAGAGTGTTATTGAATGCATTGTCCTCGTTATCAGTAAAATCAACAGAACTTTCATAATGCTTTTTTCTTTCTGTCTTACTAGGAACGATGGGGCGATTTTTCTTTGTCTCGGTAACGATATCCTGGAGAGGATCGATTATCGGCTTGAAAGTATCGCTTAAAATTTTGTCGGTAGTATCTCTTCCAAACTTTAATAATCTATACTTGCGTTTAATCGCACGCGAGCTTTCATGAGTTGACTGAGTACATTCTTCTCTCGTTGTATGTCATTCATCGTCATCATGTTAGCGCTTTAACGTTCAACGATAGACTATCCTTTAAACTCATGCAGACGCTATATTTATAGTAAAACAATCGAAACCCTTTCGATTAACGACCATCGTTGATTGGTCTATCCTTGTCGATCACTATAAGTCCATACTTGTTGTCTCGCCAACATTTCGAACAGAAATCTCTAAACTGCGCAAAAGTCATGTCGCAGTTGACGTGATCGTTGTACAAGTGTTTCAAATTCACATCATCTTGTCGAAATACTGCCAATAGATTTACGTTATCTCTAACTAGATGTTTGGGAATGTGAGCATAGGTCTGACATAGGTAGAAGCAATCTACACCCTTGTGTCTGCCCATACAGAAGAAAGCTCTGCCGTTGTTTTGCTTCTCGCAAGCGATGTCGTCGAATATCATGATTGATTTGGGGTGCGCTTGTTCGGGATCTATCACTTCATCGTGTTCTCTGAATGGAAATTCTGCACGCCATCTATAGTCTCCAAGAGCTGCTGTAGCATTTTACACTTTGGTTGATTCAAAGATTTCGAATAAACGTATACGTTCTCGAATCTCACACCATTGGGATGGGTAATGAGAGCGAGCAGGCTATTCGTCTTTCCGCAATTCGACGGACCGCAAAAGACTGCTCGTATACTGTCGGGTAGTAAGTCTCCATGTCGTTTAGCTCTTCGATCTTTCTCGACAATAACGTCAAAATTCGTTATTGGAAGCTTGACTTGTTGCTCCTTGAAATCCATGCTTTCGACACGATATCTAATCCGCAACTGATCGCTCAGCTATAAATAGGGCTCTTATATAGCTTCGAGCATCAGTCGTATTCTGTACTTCGAACAGTGATGATCAAACGTCGAAGAGGACGTGGTTTGCTCAACAAAATAATCAACAAACTTGCATTCGAACTTCACATACCTGGATATCAATACTGCGGACCAGGAACCAAATTAACCAAACGTTTAGCTCGTGGAGACCCTGGAATAAATCCTCTGGACGCAGTCTGTAAGGAGCACGATACCGCTTACTCACAAAATCGTGAGAACGTCGAGGTGAGGAACACCGCTGACAGAGTTCTAGCCGACAAAGCTCGGCAACGCGCAATCGCTGAGGACGCTAATTTTGGTGAAAAGACAGCTGCTTACGCTATTAATAAAGTCATGAAATTAAAGTCAAAACTAGGTATGGGTATGAGGAAGAAGAAGACGCCGAAGAGGAGGAAGAAGACGTCGAAGAAAACAACATTGAATAAAGTAATTAAAGCCGCCACTTTCAAATCTGTGCTGAGTAAATGTGCTCTAAAAGTTATCCGCTCGGCGTTAAAAAAAGCCCGCCATGTAGTCAAACAGGCAGGTGGTAAAGAAAACATTAATATTCCACTCATTCTGCCAGTTTCGTCCAAAGTAGGTGGAGCTTTACCTTTTCTCCTACCGCTATTCGCAGGTCTAAGTGCAGCGGGTGCACTGGCTGGTGGTGGCGCTGGTATAGCTAAAGAGCGCTTGGAAGAGAATAAAAGACACAATAAAACTATGGAGACTATCGCTCTTGGTAAGGGTCTTTACCTCAAACCACATAAGAAAGGATTTGGTCTTCACCTCAAGCTTTACAGTGGAAAAGGATTAAAAAAAAAATTCAATGTAAAATTACCTCGAAGAGCACTTACAGATGCTGATTTGATAAAATATGCGAAAAGTCTAAAAATTCCAAACTTCAGAGGGGTGTTTATGCGAAATGAGTTACCAGCTTCCGGACCTCTCTATGGTGAATCGGGCATCGTGAATTTGGATGATGCGAATGGCCCCAGCACGCATTGGATTGGGTTGCTTATCGTAAACGTGGCAACAATGTCGTTTACTTCGATAGTTTTGTTGATCTTCAGCCACCTTTAGATTTGATGACGTATCTCGTAGTTGACGAAGTCAAATACAATCACGAGAGATATCAAAACTTTGATACTTACATTTGCGGTCATCTATGCCTCAAGTTTTTGTCCGGCAAGCTATATAAAGACATTACACTGTAATTTTCATTCATTATGATTCGAACAGTCATGGAAGAATCATTAACTCTAACTCTAACGGGTAATTCAGCTATTTTGGAAGCACAATACTTTCCACCGATCGAACTCTCATCGAATAAGAACTACGCTCTCGGTTTAGTAGAACTTTTAACTTTCAATTCAATACCTAATATAGATACTAGTAACAACAAGTTATACGTGGGTGAGAAGGTTATTAGTTTACCAACAGGTAGCTACGAGATTGATGATATCGGTAAATATCTTCATAAGAGATTGTTAAATAAGAATATAACTTTTTCTTTAAAACCCAATAATAA
>UELU01140920.1:0-33594 GCA_900490025.1 Megastigmus dorsalis | reverse complement strand
CATCCTATACACACCACACACACACACATATATATATATATATAGGTCTGCAGCCGCCTTATTCCCCGAATCTCTTCGCATTTTTTCTCTCACCCGACCTAAAGAGGCTATATATGACGACGCTCTCGCCATATTCCACTTTTTACGACGTTTTAGGTGTGTGCAGGGTATATATACGTATATAGTTTGAGTGTTGCCGGGGAAAACTCCTTGGCTGCACGAGAGCTTCGCTGGTACATAATAAAAGCCGGACAAAGCGAGACTGCGCCGAGCTTTTGTCGCTTTGTTTACAAGCGCGTGGACCGTTTGCGCTCGTGTAGAGCGTGTATATACGTAGGGCATATAGGGTGCAAGAGAGCATACTCTCTTACCTTACCGGATTACCGGAATTCGATGAGTCTTCGCGGAATCTGCACCCGTCGAGTGCATTACACGGTAAGAGTGTTCTGTTATCCTATTCGGGGATTTGCGCGGCCATGGGAAGGTACCCCTCTGCAGCTACTAATGTTTCTCTTTGTATTTCCTTTATGCTTCGTTCGCTCGTATCTATTGTTAGGGTAGATTATTCAATAAGGGTGTGAACCGCAAACAGACTTTACTCGATTTTAATTTTTATTCAGATAACTAATTATTGTGTAAACAAAAGAGAAAGATGCATGTATATAATATCACAATGAACTCGATCGCATCCCCTTATTCTATCCAGTCGCTTCAATTGAGTTTTTATCAATCAATCTTCATAATGCAGATTATTGACAATAACAAGATATTAAATGCACTGGAAAACAATTATTTGATTTTGAATAAACATTTATCCGAAACAAATAAGTTATCAACTGAACGGGGCTTCCAATTCATGAAATATTTACTTGTTTCAAGTAAATTATTTTAATAGGAATATTATTTTATGTAGGAAAACATTTATTCACATAATATTTGTCTATGTGAATTTATTCTCTTAATAGTATGAAAAATATTAAAAGGAAATATACACAAAACCTTTAAGGATATTACAGCACGTACGTTGAATATATACGACGAGGATTCCTACGAGTTACGAAACTTTCAATATCCAAAGAGCATTATATTCTCCATTGAATGGTTTCACTTTTGTATGACATTTCATAAAATAGCGATTCTTCCGAATACAACTTCTGCTGTTTAAAATCTGTCCTTCATTTTATATTTAAAAATATTTAGCTGTTATCACATAAATCCACATTAACATTATGTCGCGCATTTAAACGTTAAAAAGCTCGGCATTTCACTAGAAATGCATTGTTATAGAAATGATCAGTACAGAAACAAGAGCTACGCACTATCCGCTAAAAATATCAAGGAAAGCATCGCGCGCAATCATAGTTGTACGACTCCTGTCCTCAAAGTGTCCATACTAACTCGATGGCGAGAAAAAAAAAAGGGGGGGGGGGGGGTAAACCTTCGAGAAAGAAAGAAATCGCGCGCGAGAAAGCGGAGCAACGACGCAAGAGTCTCGAGCGCGTCGCGCCGATAAGCCACGTCCGATGATATCGGCCGTATATGGGTCCGCTGCGCGAGACTCTCGAAGAGCTAAATGTATTCAGGACGCGGCCGCCGCGATTTATCGGATATATCTCGCGGGGCAACTGCACCTCCTCCCCCCACTTGTCGGCTCACCCTTATATATTCCCACTCCTTGAAGATTATTTATGGACGCTCCTTAATTGCCGTCTGTGCAGGTATACACATGCACACGTAAAGAATGCATGTATAAAACTTGGGAAGAATGTCGCGGCGGGTGTTGGGTGTGAATTAATGCCGGACGATTGCCGTTGAGCAATTGATACGCGACCTCGTGCACTTTTATATTCTACCTCTGTTTGCTGCACTGCATATAGCTACAACCAGCTGTGCGGGATGAGTTATAACTGTGTGCCGAGCGAGACTTTAGCCGTATTTCAGCTGGGACTATGATATTCCGCGCGCGTATGCGTATGTTACGAGTAGGCGGGCATTGTTCGATGCTTCGGAGGGAGGGCTACGTACCGTGTTCGTGTAATGTATGGTAGCTTCTGCGGTAACTTGCTGCGATTACGTTTGCGGGATCGATGCCATGCACTTTGCTCACGTGAGGTCATTTGCAGAACGATTAGGAATGATAAGGAATGGTATGGGCCTCAATTTCAGAATTGAACAGAGAAATGTGACCATCATTGTTTTAAGAAGCAGATAAGAGAGAGAAGAGAGAAATATATATGTATAGTTCAAGTTGGAAAGTCATGTATGTACAAATGTGTAATATCGTTTTGCAGAATGTAAGTCTGAGCAAATCCGGCTTTTTCCACTTAATACCATTGTGACGCAGCTGGCAGAGTTTAGCATTTCTTATATGCATTCTATTGCCGATCTTTTACACGTTATCATGCCGTTTTTTCAAAATGTTTAAAAAGTAATTCATCCAAATATCTGCATAATACCATTGAGTAATGTATCATTCAAATGTATATTCATATTAATATATCATGGCTCGTAGTGTAACGTGTATATATATATATATATATGAATCTCTCCCTCAAACGAGCATCAGCTACTGATTCACCACCGATTTTACAATAAAAAAGTGGATTTTATATTTACCTTCGAAAAAATCTCGTTACAGTCCTATGCAATCATAAAATAATAAAACTTCCATAACAATCAAGGGGATCCTACGTTACTCTCGCAACTCGATTCAGTCCTCCCATTCGGTAATCTAATTATATATATAATTGATCTTGGATTCGTGCGCAATTTTTTTATAAAAAAAAAAGAGAGAGAGGCGCGAACGTAATTGGTTTGGTAAGCTAGTGGCGCACAGACAGACCGTAAAACGTATATATAACAGTGAGAGAGGGAGAGAGAGAGAGCTATATACATATATACCAGTCGCTTTGGTGGATTCGTAAATCGAATTAAGCTCCACGCTTTGGAGCAGTTAAAATGTTTAGATTTACCTTACCGACGTATAAACAGCCGAGCCGCCGTTGGCCTTGACGTACGTCGCGGTTAACATTGTTTTCCTAATGAAACGCTCGGCGAACTTACTCTTTGCATCCGTGCTTTTTTTTTTGCCTTGGCGGCTTTTGCGTTTTCGTGTTGTCTATTGACAATTTTTTCGACTCTCTTTGCTGAATAAGCCGAAAAAGTAAGGTCATTTAAATACTGGAAATACTAGTTTAAATGGTCCCCGTTTAGTAAATATATCTAATTAACTAATAAATGTTTATTATCGATTACAGTCTAAGATTTTCATTTTCCACAAGCGTACACGAGTTTAAATATACTGAATTTTTACCCTGAATGTTCATGATTTCTATGTAAATGTATATAATCCAGCTAATTTAAGAAGCATAAAATAATAATGTTTAAGCTAAACCATATAGATCCTGAAGCTTAAACAGTATTTACGATAATAAATGTAATATCCTAAATTAATCTTTCCATAAATTCAATCAGGAAAAATAGAAATAATGTTTCAAGCTCTTTCGCTCGAGGATAACGCGATATGACCTTATACAGCAACAAGACGACGATCTGCCCATCGCGCGAGCTCCCAGTTTTCGCGCAGTGTTATAACGAACGGTCGCCGAAACTTGAAGTCGAGTTTTCGAACTTGTCGGGCGCAAGGCCTAGAAAAAAAAAGTCGAGAGAGGGAGAAAACGAGGGCTTAAGAGTGTCAGCCGCAGGAATTTCGAGCTGCGAAAAAAAAATCCGGTCCTTTAATTTTCATTAATTAGCCGGCTGGCTGAATCGTTAATTAAAGACACCGTGAGATGGCCGAGATTTTTCACCCTGGCACTTTAATTCCTAGGTTTTTGCATAAATGTATGTATACCTCGACGTGAACGAAAATGACGAGGAGGAGGGAATAAAAGGTATAATATATACAGGTATAAATCGTGGCCGAACCACGGGATCGTGAGAAAATGTTTTCGGCTATATAATACGTGGAGGAGATGCTAAACGACAAAGACAAAAATGCAAAGGAGCGTAAAAATAATATCCGCGTCTTGTGGAGGGTATATAGAGCATAGAAGTGCATGGAAAAGCAAAACTGCGGTCACAACACTATCTGCCCTTCTCTTTATTTTAAAGTCAAAGAATAATTACGTTCCTTCTCGCTTTATTTTTCTACGATAAGACGAAAATGGGTGTACTTGGAAGTATGGAACGGTCAGCGAACACTATCGCGCTCTCTTTGTCTCGTATCTGTGGATTGCTTTGTGCTCTATTTCAGATCCCGGATCATGGCGGATTTAGAAGTAGCTTGGCCTTTGAACTCCTATTCGAAAAGCATCTGGATACGTATATGCGGTATATGTTGCATCAAACATTAATTACATACGTAACTTATTTAAACGTTTAATTCGTTATTAAACGCAAAGTACTTGGAATACAAGACTTCGAACTACATGGAAGTCTATAACTTACTTAAAATCACGGGCTTGTTCGTTTTATGTATCTCAATAGGGAATACAGAATGCTATAAGGATTTTTTTACATATTATTTTGGATGAAATATTAACAATAATCTACGACTCGTAAATGTTATGAACTTTGCATAGGAGACAGTTTTACATAGTTGTAAATAAGGGGCATTGAGAAATATTGTGAAAAAAAGAACAGACCAGTAAAAATTGAAAAAAGAATGTAAGAAAATTATACTATCATTCTGTGCGTAAAAATTATTTTCTGCACTTGTACTGGAATAATTAAAAAAAAAATCCAATTAATTGTGTTCTATAAGCTCAGTATGTGTAAGTAGAAACAAACAAGTACAGAAAACTAATGATTTTTAATCAAGCTCTTGTTACAGGATTATTTTAATGCTTTTCTATATATTGTAAACAATGTAATAAGTTTTGTATCTTCTGTCTAAAAACTATATATTTTATTCGAATTCCCAAATTATCCTACTTTTAGTAAATATTATAGAAATTTAAGTATATGTATAAGTATATAATGACTATAAGTGCTATTTCATTATAATACTATATATTTCACGTCCTACAGCAACTGCAAAAACTGCTTGGAAAAAGTTAGAATAAAATATTCCTCTTACAATGTTAAAAGTACATGGTATTTTATTGCAATTCTCTATTCACGATAGTTCTTTGTAAATGATATTGTAAGCGCTTCGCTAATGATCAAAATATAAAAAATTACTCATTGATTAATAAAATGGCTAGAGTGCATGAATTTAAAATAAATAATTATCAAGTACTGTAAAAATTAAATTAGATTAAATATTATTTTAGGTACTTTCAACTCAGAAACTTAGAGAATCTTCTTAGTCACTGCAAAATTTCTCCAAGTAAATAAAATTTAAATATGTAATTCTTCGAGTTTCTTAATAATTTAAATTCATAGTTTAAATTGGTCGAAAAGGAAGTTAATAATGATAATTAAACAGCATCAAATTAGATTAATTAATTAACCGATTAATCACACAATTACTCAAACGTAATATATATTTCTCAGCGCAATGATGAAAACACGAAGGCTCCAAAAGTCTTTTACGCTAATTAAACCTAGCAAAATTAATTATTCCAGCTCTATTACAATTCTCGAAAATAATCATTTGATTAAAAACATTACTTTCGAAAGCACAATGAAATCGCAAACGCCGCCTCATTTAATCGACAATCAATTAACGTCTTGCAGGACATTTGAAAAAGATTGAAGACATTCCCGGATAAGACTGACCAAAATTTCCCTTCGCTCGTTCCTACACACACACACACACGCGCGCCCACATACAAAGGCGTGCGTATACAGAATAACAGCCAAACGCCCGCAGCAGTCATAGCAAACAAGCTTCCGCATTAGAACAGCGAACCTCTCGCCAAAACCCTCCACGCGATCAAAGTTTTTCGCTCCCCTCCGTTTTGTTATTTTTTTTTCACCCTCCTCCAACCGTAAGTACTCTCTGTGCAGTGTGCAGCAACGAGGCAAACTAAACGCAGCTCGCTACTAATTAACGACTCGAATTAATTTGGAGTTTTCCCACTGTGTTAAAATAGATTCCCGCTCCCCATCCTTTTCTTTCTACCTCTCTCTCCCTCTCTTTCTCTCTCTATCTCTCTCTCTCTCTCTCTCTCGCGAGTGCGCGGGTGCTCCACTATTCTTATCTTTACAGTAGATATCGCTCGTTCCGTGCTTTTGTTTATGTTGAACCTTTGACCTGTTCTATTCTTCACAATGAAAGATCGAAATTGGAGGAAAAGTAGGATTGAAATGTCGTGGAATCGCACCGCAGATTATTCATTTCACTGTTTATAATTATCGGTAGAATTGATAATTATTGTGATAAATAGTTTCTTTCGCATTTAAAACCTAATAGGTAATATCAATTTAAATTAAAGCAATGATAGTAACGTAATCTGACAGTGCCGTTAGCTGATAAGGATTAATCTATACATCAATAGCTGTATGCGATAACCTCTAATATTAGGTCAATACCGGCCAGTCTAAGATAACATAAGAATCACAATGCCGTATTTACCATAGGTAATTTATGAGGAAGGCGGGAGGGAACATTAAATGTTTACCTCTCATATAAAAAGGCCAAATCTGTTTGTGAAAAAAAAAGAACTACAAAATCTATAGCTTAAAAAAAATTTTTTTCTGAAATGATTCGCAATCGCGGTATTTGGAATCGATAAGCAAAAAGGACGGGAAAAGTGTACATATGTACAGCTCGGCAATGGCTTCGTGCATTAGCAGTGAAGAGGTTAGATTAGATAAAGCTCGGATTTTCCAAACTCTGCGCAAGTTTGGCTGAAGTATAATTAGCAAAAATTACGTTTCCCTTTTAATTCCATCTTATTTTAGTTCGGCATTAATAAAGTGACTCACTTATTATCGGCCACATTTGAAATCTTATATTATCAATATTACGTTAATTTAATCTTAGTTATATTTAAAATTTTAAGTAAAATCTTTTAGCACTTTACGTTTAAAGTAAAGTACAGATATTAATTTGAAATTTTTTTATAATATTCAAATTTACAACGATTTCCCCTGTGCGCAAAGTGTTCATTAGCGGAAATTGAGCTAGCTTAAAAAAGAAAGCAGTTTTAAAGTGTACTTTTCCTCCAACCGTATCACGACATTCATTTTAGGAAAAAAAAATTAATGTGAATATTTATTTAAGTTAATCATTTTGTACCTATCTTTATTTCGTACTCTCTAAGTAAGGTCGAAATGTAAAACACAAACTTCAAGGAAGTAAGTAATAATCCTACATTCTTAATCTTCCGGCGTAATGTAGATGAGAATTTTTAACGTAAAATCTAAATATATTACTTAAAATAGAAATTAAGTATGAAATAATTATTTCTTGTATCGATAATTCGTCAAACTCTTCATATTGTGCAAAAAAATAAAATCAAATATGCCATATTACTTTTGATTTTGGCATTACCTCAATGTATATCAAAATCAATATGATTTGCTATAAATCAGTCATTACCTTTTCATATTCACTGATTTACAGTGGAACCACTCAATTAGTGAGTTGCACTAATTAAATAGTGAAAACCTTAATTACGCTCTCTGATCCAATTAGTATATCATATTTACCCCTTTGTATAATACAGTTAGAATATCTACTATTTTCTAATTGCACACCTATAACTATCCAATAAGTGAAGTGATTTTATGCAAGTAAGAGAATCCCATTACACCTGCTACTTTCGCGTTTGTATATCTGTACAGCAAAGGACACCTATAGTCACCCGAAATCTAATAAAATCATCCAATAGACGTATCAAAGTTTACAGGGCACTCGACTCAATTCCCGAATAAAACAAATAAAAATCTAAATCAGCGAATAATAAGATATCTAGCGAGGGTGGATGTAAAAGAAGAAAAAAGGACGCAGATCTATAGTATAACGAAGCAATGCCGACCTTGATCTGTCGGCATCTTCTGGCAGCGATGGATCTTGAGTGCCTTCTGAGTGCCTCCAGAGGAAAGGGTCGAGCCTGTCTTGCTCAGCTTCCGGACTTCTTTCCACCTCTCTCTCTCTCTCTCTCTCTCTTTCTCTCTCTCTCTCTCTGCTCGCCAACTACTTTGCCGCTCCTTCTGCCACTGCCTCTGTAAGCGCTGTCTCGCTGTGGTACGAACTCCGGCTAGCAGCAGCTCCGGCGTACGAGTTCTCTCTTACTCTCTCTTTCTCTCTCTCTCCTGTCGTCGCCTCTCGTCTCTCTTTAGGCGATCGTGTTAACTTTGGCGCACTGCGTGTGAGAGTGTGACGGTGAGGATTTTCGATGACGAATGACTATATGGCGGACAGTTTTATGGCTCTGACACTTTGGTATACGATGTTTTTCTTCGATTCGCGAACTTTGTACTTTTTACACCGAAATTGACAATGATGAAGTGTAGCGTAATTGTTTTGGTGTCTTTGTTGCGATTCGTAAAGATCGAATTTGCTTAAATGATTAGTGATATTAGTATGAGATAAACATCAAACAGTCTTAAAAAACTTTTAATACTATTGCAATCTATTGGATATACGATTGAAATCGAATTCACTCTTGAAAAAGTAAAAATTTTACTATAAAACCAAATTAAATCAGTTTAAAAATTATTATTTAATAACTAAAAAGTATATCTACCTAATAAATAATGAATTCAATAATGAATGTTTTTTTAGTCATTTGCAAAATCAATACGCCTTCGCCTAAAAGCGTTACTTGACCGTCAAACACTACTAATCAGATTAACCGCGGGATCCACTGCAATCAAAGTCATCTCTGATAAACGAAATTTATAAAATTTTAATTTTTTCAACCCTTACCATGAAAGCGTGCACAGTATTTTTATTACTTTCATATAAATTGAAGTTAATGCTCATAAAATAAAATTACTTCTCTCTCTCTCTCTCTCTCTCTCTCTTGCTTTCCCTTTATACGAGCCAAACAATTTTTTATTAACAATTAGGTTGATGCTGGGGTTTAAATTTAATAAAGGAACATTACTCCAGGGCATTAAATTATGAAGAAAGATGTCCCTATATATTCATAACGACGGCATGAAAATATATTTGTTAATAAAAATCTGTTTGGTTCGATGAGATTAAAAGATATAAGAGTAAATCTATTTAGCTTAATTACCGTACACTTACGAGCAATAGAATCTTTTCAATTTTACAAACTGATTCTCACAATAGATTGTTTTATTTTTTAATCCCTACCCAGTTACTCCCCAGAATTGTAGCTGTTTTTTAATTAAATTTATTTTATCTTTTTCTAATTCGCACAATTTCACTAGTTCAACTAATATGCTCCTTTAAAGTTAAAACCAGTATTAAATAGTTGAGTGAATTAAATTAGATACTACCACTTGCAAGCATTAATAGCTGCAAACGTTTGTTAGTTGTAACCCAGTGCTCCTAAACTTTGAACCTCAAGAGATCTTAAAACTGGCATCAAATATTTACTTTAGTCGTTGTCTAGAGAAAACTAGCGAAAACCCCATTTTGACGGTTTCTAAGTTTAAACTGAATTTCTAAATCTTTGTAAACGATCTATATACCCATGGCCTTTAATTCTACTTAAAACTTTCGTCCGACAGTTGAATCACAAAATAGAAGTTACTTCATTACACGTTGATGGATTTGCTATACTTTATCACAAGTAATGTGAAAACACGATACATGAAACTGAACTCTATACACTTTTGCCAACACAACACAAAATTCGCTCGATCCAATTTTAACTTGAATAGCCGCGGCAATCAGAACTTGCACAAAGCAGCCACCGCAGCTTCGACGATCAAATTTAGATTAAAAGGACGGCCGAGCAACTTTTCCTTCTCCTAAAACAACCCTATTTTTCATCAAATCGTATACACATGTAATTGCAGAGCCATAACCAAATAATCCCGCCCGCAACATGAAAACCATTTCATCGAAAATCCGCACCAGTCGATACTCGATCCAGGACAAAATCCATCGACAGTCAATCAGTTCACCTAGGATACAATCGATTCCCCTCTCCCTCTCTCTCTCTCTCTCTCTCACTTTTGTATTCACAAACAGCACATATAGGAGCGCGTCGCGTCGAGTATAGTCGAGATTCGAATTTCGCGCGCGCGCCAATTCCGAACGTTATATTACTGCTGTAGGCGCCCGGCTCACCTATAACCTCTACTTACCACCGGTCAAAACAAGAACAACAACGATCAACGGCCAGGACGAAAAAGAATTCCACCTATTTAGTCGCGATGCTCGAGCGGGAAACAATATTCAACACCCTTATAACGCGCTCGCGCAAGCCGAAAGCGTCGTGGTGTTTTGGGAAGGCAATCGTTCGCGGCGCGGTCTGGGCGGCGACTGCTGAGTTAGCGCGAGTTACAGAGGCGACGGCGTCGGCGTCGCGACGCTCTAGGCGGCATCGCTCCCACCCTATAGGAGGAGGAGGAGGAATACGTCGTCGCGCGTGTGCACACACAGAGAGACGGGAAACGGTGCGCGCTGGTTCAACTCGTGTGTGCGTCGAATCGAGACACGACGGGTGTTCCTTTATTGGAGAGTGACATGTGTGTAAGTGGTATGGGTGAGAGGTACTGAATTTTAGGAAGCTTCCTTCCTACTTCGGGGGAATTCCATGGGTTTTCTCTATTTTGCCGTGGTGCGAGTATCGGGGGTTGAAGCTCGTTAACGCTCGCTGAGTGATCGAATTAGTGTGGATACGCGTGGCTGAGGAGGGATGTGTAAGAGATGGGTATAGGGAGCTGACGAGAACTGGTTGATTTTGAAGATCCACGTGTCACCGATGCTAGATTAAACGGCTGCTTTGAAAATCCTTGGGAGTGGCGTCTTCTAGTGCATGGAACTGTATGAAAGTGACATATTTAAAGTATAGCATTAATGAAATCCTTTCTAACTGGTATAAAAACGTGAAATTCGATTACACACGCATATATAAAGCCAGTAGAAAGAGTACATGATCTGGTCAGACGTTTCACATAATACCATATATTCCAACATTATTAACTTGAGTTATATTTCGTAATTTTATACTGACCCTACTCGCAATTACAATAACAATAGCGTTTTCAAACTCTTTTTCATTTTCCATCCCTTGGAAAGTATCATATTTCAACCCTCTCCTCGCCGAGTTCACATTGATAAATTAGCCTCGTCCCCTTCCAATATTACCAACAACCTTAATTCCCATCGATATTTCTCGGAATTAAAAAATCAACATCAAACTCCATAACGGCAGCGGGCATTTTTTTTCTCCAGCCGTGATGTACACAACGACCGACCCTCGAGCGTCATTTTCTTTTCAGCAAATATAACGCAAAAAAATCATACTTCCTCTTGGAAAGAAAAGTCTCGTTTGGAGATATATAGCGTAGCGAGTGAAGAAGACGAAAAGGCATAGAAAAGAAGAGCATTGGCCGGCCCGTATAGTCATCGCAACAACAAAAAAAAACGACAATTCGAGATGCTCGAATGATAAGGATTTCTCGTCTCTCGAGTTCCGTATCTGACCGAGATGAAATGGATGAGGGCCGACCTTGATTAATGAAAGGGGGTCCTTGATAAAGAAAATCACGATGGCAAGAGTAATATTTTTTTGCTGCGCGATTCATTACGGCCGAGTGCCGGACCAGACCCGTATACCATGTGACATGTGTCGGTTTTACCCGGCAATCGAGTTCAACAAACTCTAATCGTTATTAGGTAAAGAACGAAGATAATCGATGCACTGATATATTGAATCAAGTATCGCTATACCTACTATTATTTTGCAACATTTTTGGTCGGTCAGTAGAAATCGGCAATGTCGTCTATGATACAGTTAAATTAGTATTGCAAAGACTTCAAATGTATGGGTCATTTATGGGAAAAACTAATACTGATATCTGTTTCATATATAGGCAATATACACAACGCCGGAGCAATAATTACACCAAGTATTGGAAAAGTCTGGTTAGTATGTAAATCCGCTTATTTTTTTTTTTTTTTTTTTTGAAAAAACTAATTTATTTTTTCGTTAATATTAGTGTCTACAAAACCATGAGAAATTACAAATAATTTAAGTATTGGAATATATGGGCTATTTTAAATTCCGGAAAGTCAGGCTACTTACAAGGGGACCCCGAGAAGTTTGGGAAACCGATTTGCCTGAAACTTTGGAAAATGGTTTCTTGTACCTAAAAATGAAGCTCAATGAGGCTCAGGCCTTTAAGTCCTTTAAATAGGCCCTAAATTCGAAGATAATGACAGATTCAGAAAAATATACGAAACAACACGTGCTGCTTCAAATCAAGATAACTCAGCAATTAAATATACTACCGACTGGTATAAAAAAGGAAATAAAAAATAGGAAAAATTTACTTTAATTCTCTTTTTTATGCGAGTCCTTACCATTTTTCATTCTGTAGTTGTGGATAATTGATAATAAGGCTGAATATTACATCTGAAATAGACTTAAGTTTTCCCACTATTTTTCAAGGTAAAATTGTACTTAAATTTCAATCATCTATAACTTTTGAACGAAATAAGCTAACGAGCCAAATAAAAATGAAAATGAAAGGAAATTTTTCCTACTTTCATTTGCTTTCTCATACCAGTCAATAGCAATTTTAAATGCTGAGTTACCTGGTTTTTCGTATATTTTGCTTAATCTGTCATTATCTTCGAATTTATGGTCCATATGAAGGACTTGATACTGAGCTTGATTTTTAGGCACAAGAAACCATTCTCCAAAGTTTCAGCAAAATCGGTTTCCCGAACTCTTTGGGTTCCCCTTGTTAGTTGTAATTGTAATAAATATATGTAAAATGTCGTACCTTAATAGTTAGTTTTACATTATGATTTAACCTGTGTCTCTTAACAATATGCAACACTATGTTCGTACAGAAACTATACATTATAGACAAAACAATAAAATGATTTACTTTAATGGATAGCATAATAAAAAGCAGCCAGTAAAAAAATTCATTCCATTAAAGTTAACTTAATTTCTGCTTAATCCTCAAACTTCAGTTTAATTTAAAAAAAAATTAAAGGTTTGCATATAAGGGGGGAGGGGGTTACTTTGCTCTCTGATTATATCGAGGAAATGTATAGGTACAAAAACTATTTTCCTAAAAATAAAAATTGTATAAAAATTATCGAGAATTAATGAGTATAATATTATTTAAATGGAATATTTTTTAACTTGTATTGGTAAATGATAGTATATATATTATTCACAATAAATTTTTGGTTTATACATATTTATTTATTAACTATACATATTTATTAAGTATAAGAATATAACTATGCAATTTAAAATTTCAAAAATTAGCTATATATCCATTTTCAGCAAACAATTTTGATTTGAAACAAATATGAAAAAATGATGGATATGAAAAGCCATATAATACTCATGACTGATAAACTATATCGACATTTTACAACGTCTAGCCTATCTATTATAGATCGTGTATTACTAGAGATGCTAATATTTCCTTTTGCAGTATTATTATTATTACATCTGACTGTATGTTTGTGTGCAAGTATATAACGAATAAACTCTGATATAATCATATATAATCGTCTCAACTTATACTTATGAACTAAACAAAGTATAAAATCTATATTTTTCGATGCTATAATCGATTTGCGCAAGTATTTTAAGAAAAGCTTATTTTGTACTAAAACATCTTCGTTTGAAACGACAAAATCCCAGGCTTTATTTTTTAGGTAAGCTAATTGATATTTATCATTTTCGATCAATTCGAGGATATGAACAATATTATGGTTACTCATATTATGAAATAAAAACTCCTTACATCGCCATTGCAGTTCTGTGATTTCCAAATCATGCGCTATTCTAAACAACTTGTGTGCGATTCCCGACATATTGCAATTATCAGTGTAAATATAATTTAACAATTGTTTTGCAATGTAAGGATTTACATTGTGTAATTCCAATTGACTTTTTCCATTATCTGTCAAATTTGAATCTATCGCTCTACCCAATACTTTGCTTCTACAGGATAGAATGTTTTTATGCACTCTAAAAGTCTTATTTTTAACTATCAACGTTAAATCACTGTACTTTTCATTGTCCAATAAATATTTTAAACTGTTGGTTAATTCACTATTGATGTCCTTACGATTAGCTTTAATAAAAATGTCAATTTGAACTGTCAACATCGGTTTTGACAACCAAGTACACGCGATATTTCTAGATGCGGCGTATAATTTGTCGTCATTTTCATCCATTTTCAATTCATAAATATGACTGTTGGTATCAAAACTGCTTGGAAAATTTAAAATTACCATATATTTCGACGTTTTTTCACTATTTGGAATCCCATTTGTAAATCGAAGTTCCAGCTTCATATTGTACAAGTAAGCACCTCTTTTCAAAGTACTACACGTGATGGTTAAATAGCATTCAAGGCTTGATTTTTCTTCTAAGCGAAATTTCGACGATTGATGGCTCCATGGTAAACTCGATTGCGGAGTAACGATCCAATCAAAACTTGTAACGGACGTATCTTGCGATTTTATATTTCTTATTACATTCATCCTTTTTCTCAAGTGAAATCTGAAAATTGATAAAACGGGAAATAAATATCGTACGAAATATTCTGCAAAAATATTGTAAATACGTAAAAGAAGAATTGTAACGTTGAAAGGTGTCTCCTAAAATAGAAATACGAACACTTACAGTGTTTGCAGTAAATAAAAATATTGTATTTTCAAAAAAAAAAAACTTCATTTAACTGAAAAGAATATTTTAAGAAAATAAATCATATTTTCGCATCGTATAAATTATACAAAAGTAGGTAATGCAAACTATTGTAAAACATCGATTTTAATCATAATTTTATTACGTTTTTTTTTTTTAATTGTCCCGTCCGGATCTGGTAGACGAATTAATTTTTTTATAATTAAACATTTTTATGCTTCAAAAAATTGTATAAGTTTTATGATTTTACCTATTTATTGCAAAACAGTCGGGTTCTCCGTGAACTCAATCCTCAAACTTTTAGCATAACAGATATTTTTGTATTTGTTTTGCTATCTGACTGTACCATTGTGGATATCTGTCAGCGTACCGTTTTCATATACGCGAGTATGAGAAGGACATGTAGCAGCCCTATACGTATAAACCCCGTGATAGCTTCTGTATGGGGTCAGCCAGGGGACTCTTCAAAGGTACTATAAAGTACAATATTATACATATGTTACATAATTTGAAATAACTGATTGAAATTTATAGGAGGTACAAAACTCTCTAAAGTTGATGTTTTTATGTATATAGACACATAGATAAATTATACTCTTATATCAGAATAAAATTTAAATCACGTTAAAGTTTAAAATGTATATGTTCGAAATACATTCTGACAGCTTCTTTAATTATACTAGGTACGGTAGGGAATGTGCAAAAAAATAAACGTTATCTAAATAACTACTACATTTATAATTAAAACTTATTACATTACAGGTTATGAACTTTTACGATATCTAGAAATTAATACAACCCAATGCAGTACTAAAATGTACGATTATTTATTCGTTTAATATTCTAATATCAGTGTAATTATTAAATTTATACTTTGACGATGCAATATACTCACTTGATGTCTGTTATAATAAAGAATTAGAGATAAGAAATCGCTCGCTCGATGTTGTTCCTTGAAATACTAACTCTTACTACTACTTGGGATTCCCCAATTTATTTACAATGCTCTTTAGCACTTTCCCGCATTTGATGATTTAACGCCATCTTTGTGTTCTAAGAACAGACTCATCCACTTATATATGTATATATGATATATGTCTATAATATAATAATATATAATGTCAATATCGATTAGATTAGCAGATCAGCCACCAGAATTACAAATAATTATATAATAAGTATTACTGTTTTGTAGCATTATAACAAAAATACTTATGACAACTGGAATTACAAATGTAAAATTATATAAAAATAAATAAAGTTCTTGGATTTATTAAAAAATGATGCAGAATTTGATCTTCCGTGAATTAGTCCCCTTTTCCTTTTTATGTTTCATTTTATTCTGATAAAAGTAGCTTACAAGAAAATAAGAATATTTAAAAAAAAAAGATTAGTGCATGATTATATGTTTTATTGCTTACTATACAGTATAAGAAATACAATGTTCAATTTATTCGCGCTTATTCTATTTTACCGGGAATAGGTGTATCGAGGAGTGGAGCTCATTAGATAAGCTAAGAATTTACAGAGCTCTGCTATAGTGACAGAAAAGAAAAAAATACGGCCCAAATACACGATATACCCGGATAATTATATAGACGCCTATATTCGTTGATTATACCTATGTACAAATTGCAATATGGATACCACGAATACAAATACTACAATCACGAATGATATTTAGTATTTTATTCTTCACTTACAGGCCTTATTAAAAATTGCTCAAAATCTTTTCGAAAACTTTTTTTTCTATTTTTAAGAAAGAAACTAATTTCTTAAAAATAGTGATGAATAGCATCTTAAAAGATGGTTACATTGGAGGTAAGATTACATTTGTTTACATTTATGCGTCTATATTCATTGGTATAAGTCATGTATGTTTATAATGTGATAAATATTGTTTGCAGATAAAAAGATGTGTCCCTACAAAGACAAATGTTACAGAAAAAATCCTGTTCATTTTACCGAAATGTCACATCCACACTGTAAGTAATTTTAACTTTTGAAATACTGTGTAAAACCCATAAAAAGTGTTAGTTAGGTGGTTTTATATTATTCAAGTAAAGTTGATCAAAATTCATAAATTAATATTAAAAAACATAAAATATGTTTCAGTGGAAAAGTTGATAGTTAACCAATTAGACATCACTATTACAATACCAGATAAATTAGACTTTGAGTGTCCTGATAGATTGCAACTGATGGATCAACTTAAAGTTCTACAGATCGTTCTAAGGAAGGACAGAGACAGAAATGAAGAAAATAAAGTATGTGATAATATTACTAGTTCTCCGTTAAAAAAAGTCATTGCAACAAAAGGCTCAGAGAATAAAAATAAATTAGAGGATTTAAAAGAAAAAATAGAAAGGCATAAACAAGCTGCATTACAAAAAAGGGAGGTGAAATTGAAAAACATGGATGCAAAAACTCTAAAAGTTGATGATGAACCAAAATGTGAAAGCTCTTCAGGTACCAGGAAAAGGAATTTGTCAAATATTAATAATGACATATCATCTAGCAAAAAATATAAAAATAATGATAAAGTAGTGGAATCGAAAATCAACTTTAACGATTCAAGTTCCTCAAGCTCAGAATCACAAAGTTCTAGCTCTCAAAATTTAAGTCCAGGTTCATCTTCAAAAAAATCATACATAGAAAATTATGTTGCATCTAATGATAGGGCACACAGAGAAAAAATAAGAGATCGGGCTATTGCAAAAATGAGACAATCTGGACACAACGTTGTGCTGTCTACCCCAGGAGAATTTGCATTAAAATATGCATTGTCTGCTCCTTATCACTATTTTTTTAACAGAGTTGAGAAATCAAAAATTACTCATGATCAGCAATTCACTGTATCATTCCCTGAATTATTGGACATCAGTTTGGGAGAAATAGTTGATAGTCTTCACATAAATTTTATGGTTGAAATAGGATGGCTCTGTCTTCAATATTTGCTTGCAGCACAAAGTGCAAAGATGACAATTTTTTGTGGTGAAGTCTGTGACCCTCAGATTTCTTTACCTCCTAATATTAATTTGGTGAATGTAAATATGCCAGGTGTATTTGGTTGCCATCACTCAAAAGTATCAGTTTTAAAATATAGTGATAATGGAATTAGGATCATTGTTTCAACAGCTAATATCTACTCTGATGATTGGGAAAATCGAACACAAGGGTATGTCTACACCTCTCACATAAAATTTATTACAATTTTTGAAAATTCTTAACACAAATATATGGTTATAGTATAGTGAGTAGTAAAATAAATATTAAATTAATATTTTATAGGATTTGGATGTCACCACATTTGCCACAGTTACCTGAGTCGGCAAATCCTAGTGATGGAGAGTCTCCAACATATTTTAAAAGAAGTTTCAGAGAATATTTGTCAGTGTACAAAAATCCAAAATTAATTGAGTGGGAACACTTGATTCGAAGAGCCGATTTTTCTGAAGTGAATGTATTTTTTGTTGCATCAGTTCCTGGAAGCCATAAAGGTTTAAGTTTGAACTCCTGGGGTCACCGGCGACTTGCAACTATATTGTCAGAACATGCAACTCTTCCTCCAGATGCCCCACAATGGACATTAATTGCTCAATGCTCAAGTATAGGAAGTTTAGGAGCTAACTATGAAACTTGGATATTATCAAATATTGTTATGTCAATGTCAAGAGAAAAAGCAAAGGGAATCAAGAGTAATCCAAACTTTCAATTTATTTATCCATCTTTGAAGAATTATGAAGAAAGTTTTGATTGCAAAAGTGGGTCATGTTGTCTACCATATACTAGAAAAGTTCATGAAAAACAAGAGTGGCTAAGACATTATTTATAGTATGTATATCATAGTTTATCTATTTGTCATAATTTTTGTCTTACTAAGAATACTCATGAAATTTTTATATGGATCGTTTTAATAGGTTTAAATTATAAATTAATAACATATGATATTAGTATTATGTAAAATAAGTTATTAAAGAATATTTTTTGTGATTTAGTCAATGGAAAGCGGATAAAACTGGCAGAACAAAAGCCATGCCTCATGTAAAGTCTTACACACGGATTTCACCAGATCAGAAGCAAATTCCTTGGTTTGTGTTAACAAGTGCCAATTTAAGCAAGGCTGCATGGGGCACCACTGCGAAAACAGGATCTTCTCACTACATTATGAATTATGAAGCAGGAGTTGTATTTATACCAAAATTCATTGTAAGTAAAATATTTTATAAAGCTAATTTGATATACAATTACATTCAAAAGTATTTAATATTAAATGTATGTAGATTCTTAGCAATTCACATTCTGATATTTCTTTTCTTACAAAAATATCAAAGCATTTACTATAAATAATATATTTATTTTGTAGATAAATCAAACAACTTTTCCAATAAAAGAATCAGTTTCTCCAGATGTCCCAGTCTTTCGATTGCCATATGATCTTCCATTGACTCGATATCAACCAAGTGATACTCCCTTTGTTATGGATTTTATGAATGAATAATTTTTTATTACAATAGAACAAAAGACTATGAAGTTCATTCACATGAAAGCACTAGTCTAAACTGTAAAGGTGTGTTGTTTATGACTGAGTGAAATCTGTGAGATGCTTTTCTTTTTTAAATTATTGGTTAAATGATTTAAATTTTTTGCTAATATTGAACTTGATTTATAAACTAGGTCAGAGGATACCGCATGAATTTTTTTCACATTTTTTTCTATTATTTTGATCAACTGTAAAAAAGCGTTGTAAAAACAACATTTGAGCTTTCATATGACGTTATTTATATTTTTTAATTTATTTATATGTAATTAATACTACACGATTATCTATTTTTGTAATCTTGTAATTGTATTTAAGGAATAATTTATATAAAAATAAATCCATTTTTGTACATACTATATGTATACTTAATTATATTTCCTATAGGCGTACTAAGAAATCTAATCGTAATAATCTTAATAGAACTTGACAAAATAAACTAACTAAATTTAATGTAACACATAAAAATTCGCTTTAATTACAATTATTTTAAAATAAAATTTGTATGTACTCAGACTGGAACATTTAAATTACAACTAAGTATTCAGTATAATAAAAATGAATATGTATATTTACAAATACAAAAGTTATATAATATCCATTATATTAATTACTTACTTCTTTTAATAGCTTATACTACTGTGTAAAAAATAACAATATTTTTAAATATTAAATTTTTTGTTATAAAACAAAAAATCATTTTTAAAGTAAAACTATGTATAATTTGTTACTTACCTTTTTTTTTAATATAAGTATAATAGATTACATCTATAGGGAGTTATGTATATATATAAATACAAAAAATCTTTGGATTCCCGCCGGGCGCCGATTTATAAACAGCTGATCGAATAGTAAGAAGCTCGCGCGGTTGCGACTACTATATAGTTGCGATGAGTCAGTCACGCTGCACATGCGCATCAAATCAAATCCGGCTCCGGAGAGTCCGGGCAACGAAGATTTATAGCCTATATCTTCGTTGGTCCGGGATCCTGATAAAGTAAACAAGTGTAAGTAAATATAGATACATTTATAATATATTTATTTTATTATTAAATTCATGTAGTAAGTACTTATAGTGAAAATAATAATCCTGTTATTCAAGTGGGTAACTTACATAAATTTTAGATGGGTGAGAGTTAGGAATAGTTTTCAAAACTCCGATGATATAAATACAACCTACAAATATTAAAAAAGTGAGATTATTAAGATTATTTTAAAAATTTTAATAATTTATAAATACTATATATTTTTAAATTTTAGGTATCCAAAATGGACAAAAAAATGTCCCTTCTTGATAGTACTGAAATTTGCGTAAATGAATCAGCAGAATATGGTGAATTTGAACTCTTAAATAAAAGATTGCGTTTAAATGCAACCACATGGATGAAACTTTACAACAATGTTGAAACCTCAGAGCTTAGAGCCACTATGAGGAATGTAGCCACTAAATTTGCAGAAACTTTTCGAGGTGAAAACGTTACTGTATGTGGACATGGATCTTTTATTTCCAAATTTGAATCATCCTCTCCGTACCATCACTTTTTAACAACTGTCGATGATTTGAAATCATCATTTGAACAGCCATTTTCAGTAGCTTTTCATGAAATAATAGATTACACATCAGGAGAAATAGTTGACAGCCTTCATCTAAATTTTATGGTTGAATTATTATGGATCACCACTGAATATATGCTCGCCGCACAAAATCCAAAGATGACGATAATTTATGGAACATTGATGGATCCTGATAATCAGTACGATATACCATTTGATATAGAAATTGCACATGTTGAGATGCCTGAATTTGGATGCCATCATTCTAAAATATCAATTTTCAAATATCGCAATAACAACATTAGAATCATTATTTCTACTGCTAATTTATACACTAAAGATTGGGAAACCAGAACTCAAGCGTAAGGATTATTTGTATTAATTATTATTAGTTAAAAAATGTTTAAATTTTTTTATTTATTTTTTTAATAGGCTTTGGATATCACCTTTGTTACCACCACTACCAGAGTCTTCTGATTATACTGATGGAGAATCTAAAACTCATTTCAAAAAAGATTTTACTGACTATTTAAGTGCATGTAAGCAGCCAGAAGTTTTTGGATGGGAAGCTTTAGTTCGAAGAGCTGACTGTTCAGCAATAAATGTATTTTTTATTGCTTCTATTCCTGGATATCATGAAGGTTTACAAATGAACTTATGGGGTCATAGAAGACTCGGTAACATATTAGCAGAACATGCTGTTCTTCCATCTGATGGACATCTATGGCCAGTTGTTGCTCAAAGTTCAGCTGTAGGAGTATTTGGTGAAAATTATGAAAGTTGGCTGCTATCAAATATTGTTGAAGCTATGTCTAGAGAAAAAGATAAAAAAATAATATTTTTACCAGAATTTAAGTTTATTTTTCCAACAGAAAATAATTATGCTGTTAGTTATGATAGCAAAGATGGTTCAAGTCCCCTTATGTACAATTCTGAAACTCACTTAAAACAACAATGGATTAAGAATCACATACAGTAAGAATATTGATTCTTTAATTATATATTAAATTTAATTTATTTAATTTTATTAATAAATGGTTTTATAAAATACTCAAAAAAATAAAGAGAGTATGCAGAATTACAGTGGACCAAGTTAATGTTAAAAACATGTACGCAATAGCTCTAAGTAAAAAAAATAGATTTGAACAGTCTTAAATATTAAATTTTATATTACTATTCTTATATGTTTCAGTAAATTTTGTTTTTTTTTTATTTCTGAACTTTTTATGTACACAGTAAAAATTGTATTTTAATTTTTAATCTTTTTTTTACAGTCAATGGAAATCAAACAAATTAAAGCGAACGTTAGCAACGCCTCATTCGAAATGCTATACAAGAATTTCACCAGATGAAACGAAAATTCCATGGTTTGTCTTAACTAGTCATAATCTTAGTAAAGGTGCTTGGGGTAGAATCATAAAAGGTGGTACTTGCATTAATATACGTTCGTATGAAGCTGGTGTTGTATTCCTCCCTCAATTTATAGTAAGTAGACTGTAAATTATACTGAATATATTATTATTAAGATTAATAGAAGTATTTAAAAAGTTTTAATTTTTATTTCATAAACTAAAGATTTGTAAGGAAAGAAATATTACATACACGACAAATTCATTGACTACATTACCTTCTTTAACTTCGTTTCTATAAAATTTATAAAATTCTCTAGATGTTATAGATATGTAACATCCAGTGTGGAATAACATTGTTATCACTTTAAATATTATACATAGAATTAAACTTAAGAAGATCTGTAGAACAAAGATATTAACTGATAAAGCAATTGATTTACAATTTTTCTTTCATTTGATAGAATTATACAGAAGATTTATTTTAAGTTTCATAATGTTTTAAGAGTACTGTAGCTTCTTATCAAATATTAAAACTAAACAAAATATTTTTATTTTTTATTAAACAACAAGTGCAATAGTTTAAATATAAATATTTTAATAAAATTTATTATTGTTTTATTACCAACTCTTTAGTCTAAAGTGGTCTACAAAATCATTATGCCTTTGTCTGTGGTTTACTAATAATATGTGTCATTATATATTTTAAACTTTAAAAGTAATGAGTTTCATAAAAATAACTTGTGAGATTTAAATTTCGTAAATGTATTTTTGATAATAAAAATTTAAGTGCACAATTCATATTTTTATTACAGATCAACCAATCGTTTTTTCCAATAAATGAATTGAGTCCTTCTGAAGCTCCTGTTTTTATGTTGCCTTATGACTTACCACTAACTCCATATGAACCAGATGATAAACCCAAGCTATTTACAGAAACTGATAAAGAAATAACAAAAAAACTCCAAATGCTAAGTACAGAAGTTGAGAATCCTGATGAAATGGTTGTAGATTCAGCAGGAAATGTAAATAAAATATTGGATACATCAGAGTTGGAAAAAAATCAATCAATAAATGAATTGTCATCAAAATCAGACAAAAACTCAGAGGCCTAATAAGTCATTAGGATCGTAAAAGGTCAACAATGATTAAAAAAAGCACATAAAGTAAGAGAAACAATAAGTACACTATCTTTATTTTATTTTTCATTGGTTGAGTTCTAAAACTAAAAAAACAAATAGATAAATGAAATACAAAACTGTTCTACTTGTGATTTTTTTATTTTATTAACTTATCAATATTTATACTTTAAAACGTAGCCAATCTATTGTTGGTTTTGTCATTTAATATTTAATATAAGAATCAATTTTTTCTTGCAAGATACGAAATATTTTTTATTTCTAATAGTCATTAAAAAGTTTTTGTTTTCATGTTTTACACATTATTTTGTACATATTATGTTGACTGTAATTTGACAAGTAACATGTTACAATTGTTTCTTTTTATAAAATCTACTAATTATTATTTAATGTGAATAATTCACGTGTTTAAAAATGAATCGCAAACCAACAGCATTTATTCTATTAAATCTGTATTTATTTTGTAAATTTAAAAAAAGACTCGCATATTTATATTATATTATATAACGTACGTAGCACGTATGAATTACGATTTATAGTTTATTATAATTTTAGTAACAGTGATAGTAATACGAAGTAATTAATTATAAAAAAAATTTCAAAAACTAACTTTTCTTACGCCAAAATATTAAATATTTATGGTGATTAACGTACTTTAATTTTAAAAATGTTTGAAAAATTATTTAAATATGTATTAATTTTGTGAAATATTTCGAAATACCTTGCGAAATGTAAACGAAATATTAGTCTTCCTATTTTTCTTCGAATATCTATGCAACTTTATTTAAAAATATATTTCAATTCGGTTGATAGTTTTTCAAAAACGAGATTAATTTAAATATAGTGCTATTAAGAGGCTGCAAAAAATAACGTTTTATACTTCAGTGTCAATTAATATTAAAATTAGCATCCGAAATATTTCATACTCTCATGATGACTGAGATTTTTGTCAATCTCGCAATCTTAAATTCTATTTCATTTCATTAAAAGAAGCGGTTTCATAACGAGTATAGATATTTTTAGAAAGGAATACAATGTGACTTATTATAATAAGCCTGTTACTGTAAATAAAAACTACGTATATTGATTAAGCTAGCTTTATGAAACGAAAGAAAGTTTTGCATTATGAGCGCTGTTATGACAAGACTTATATTATTTTAATGTACCGAACGTAATATATTTTTTTTAACAATTATTGAAATATATAATTAGATGAAAGATAAATACTTTATTTTTTCAAATGTATTTTACACAAAGATCAAACGAAATTTATATTAATTTGTAAATTAGGCGCATACACATCGATGAAATGCTATGCCGAGTACACAAAATATAAGGACGTTACCAGGTGACCTTAGAGAAAATGTATTTATGTTAAAATCAAAATAAATATATTTTATCTATCTATGCCTAATTTCATTTTATTCCTATCAGATGTCAATAGCTTCCTGAGTTTAGGAAGAGAATTTCCTTTACGATAAGTGACGCATTTCTGTTAATCCAGATGAACTGAATTATGCATAATAATCGATTAGGATTCTTTTTTTAAATAATATACCATTGACCAATCTTTCAAATTCAATACATTCAATTACAATGAAATACAAAGCCGTAAAATCAAATAATTTCTGTTGGAAATTTTAGCTGCACAAAGAGCTGTGTAGTCCACTTGCCACCTTGTCACGGTCTTCGGCATGTTAAACAACACGGATTACGCAGGACAAACGCGATTGCACCGATTACATGCAACGATTTACGCTTATCGATTCGGTTTCTTTCTCCTTGATTTTCCCATTATTCACTTCTTTTCAATTCAATTTAGCTATTCAAACACACTTTGTGGTGATATTTTTAAAATTACACAACTTTACAATTTTACCAACTCAATTCTCTCATTAATAAGGTTCTCGATCTACAATTTTTACTAACTCAAAGTTGTAAGAAAAAAAAAACCTATTCGCATACCTGAAAAGTTGAGATAGGCCCTATTTGACAAAAACATTTTAGATGAAACTCTTTTCTTTTAACTATATCTAGCAAAATAATAGAAAACACTTACTTATTTTATTAGTGTAACAAAGGACATTTAATTAAAAAAAAAGAAACAACCCTCTTACTTGCCTAGAAATGTTTATTAAAAAATGTCTGAGTCGGTCATACCTCGCACCCTACGCTTAAGAGGATGTCGGAGCATCGCCTCTCCTCAATAGTTCGTAGTTCCAAGTTTTTGGAAAAACGATAAGTCCAATAAACCTCATATTGCACAGAATAATTAATTATAGTTAGCACTAGGGTAGCTAACTCTTAATATTTCTTAAAATTATAAATAAAAAAAGTTACACGCAGCAATAGGCATATCCATAATTTTAAGGTTAACTTTCAATGAATAAACACCTCTTACTAGTTCCAAGTTTTTGTAAAAACGATAAACCATAACCACATGAAATTACACAAAACGATTTATTATATTGAGAACTAGAGCAAGTAACTCTCAGAATTCATTTTTACCATTAATAGAAAAAGATATAATCGAATAAAGAAATACGTTTATTGCTCCGACATCCCCTTAATGCATCCAAGTAGAAACAGTCAAATACAGTAAGTCTATAATCTTAAATTAATTTCTCTTCCAGGAGGGAAGTCAATTTTTAATTTTAATATTTTCATATGCTCTAAGGTTTTCTAGTTTGCTGTAATGATAAAATTATTAAATATTCATACATTTTTTAATCGTTCGACTTTACGATGGATTAGTCTGAATATTGAAGATTCGCATATTCGTTGTAAAAGGTTAGATATTAAACTATATGCATCACTTCCTGGAATAAACTATATCCTCTGCAAACAAAATGAAAATGCAATCAGAGATTGGCGGGAAAACATGGCAGATACCCACAAGTACACTGAGAAAAATGTTACATTAAGATTTATTATAAGTTATAGAAAAATTACTATAATGTTTAGTAATGGTGAGACTTACTTTCTTTATAGCGATTTTTATTACAAACGTATCAATTATTAACACGTTCTTTATAATTTTTGTAACTGCTAATTATTGAAGTTATTACAGTACATGATAAAAATTACTATATTACATATCAAAAATTACTTCAAATAATATTTAATACAAATTTTATCAATTTTTATTTGAGCACAATATAATTTTTATTATGTAACATAGTAAAAATTATTACAAACGTATCAAAAAGTGTCATTTTTAAAAATAGCCATCTCAACGTAAGAAGTTTTACTACACAACATAGTAAAAAGTATTTTCTGTTTTGACATTTGGTTAGGCTAGGATCCTCTGATCGCGCAAAAAAAATCACTCGCTGTTACGATAGATTGCAAAAAAGTACGTAATGACAATATTTGAGGAGATATTTTATTGTTAGAGAATTATGTACTAGCACATTAAGCGCTGTCAAAAGTATTCTTCACGAAAATCTTTCCTAACCTTACTTTTCAATTTGACGTCTCGTTCTTCCAAACATCGCGAAAGTGGCTAGTTCATTCGTCCACGTGTAGGTGGCCAGTCTATTATTTTGCTCCACGTAAGTGTCAAGATTCGTGGTCGATTAGTATATAAGAATGATTTGATGAATACTGAGCATGCGAATATTTCCATATGAAAAGCGTTTTGTATTGTGTTTATTAAGTATACTTTAAAGCGTTAATGTGATTTTATATGCGAGTTATATAATATATGTTGTTAGGCCGTAATAAATAAAAATAATATACCGTTGACATTAAAAAAAAGTGCGTACGGAAATGTATAACGAAATTCTTTTATGTGAATCTCAAGCATTAAATTTATCCAGTTGAATAAAATTTACTATGTAACATAGTAATTTTTATAAATTTGAAAGTATGTCTCACCGCTGCTATGTATTATAGTAATTTCTGCTAAGGTTATAATAAAATTTATTATAACATTTTTCTCAGTGTATGAAAAACTTTTTTTGATCTTTTGACAAATTCTTTATTGACGTATGCGAATATCCTGCCGGGAAAGTTCACAATAAGTTTCTACAAACGTAAACTTCATATAAAGTTCATACAAACTTATTTTTTTTATGCTGGTTCTTATTTTCGAGGAAGTCGTACCTGTAGGTTTTCATAGACATATCAGCAGCTCCTCAGAGAAATCGGTAATTTTCGATATAAGCTTAAATTTTTGGCTCTAGATTGAGGTTATTAAAAAATTAAGGCTTCCTATTTTTTAGCTTGAAAACGAGTCGGTTGCACTGTTTCCATTTTGTTAGTACATAAAATTGGTTTTTATGCCTGGTGTCGGGATGATTATTATCGTTTTCACGTCTGACTATATACGTTGAGCTATTTGAATTGAAAGTTAATTCAACGGAACTAATTATTTATTATAAATTAGTTTAAAATAATAATATTTTTTTTGGATCGAACTAAAATTACTATTATTCTCTGTAGGATGACAAAAAACTTTCTCAATTACACTTTTAAAAAAATGTTGGTCTCTTGATGACGAGGAAGAGCTAAGTTTTATAGAAATAACGAAAAACAATTTGCAGTGAAAAAAGATTAAATTATGAGTTTTCCCAAAGAGGTCAAGCATCATTTATTCCAAACAGCACATTTCTATTTGCATCGGAAATTTTAATTAGGAAGTCAAGAGTTCTAGAGAGAAAATCGTGTATTTTAAGGGTATAAACAGTGTCCCTTCGTTTTCGAATCGAAAATTAATTAGGCGTTCCAGCTTATAAATTTTGCTCTTCTCGTTTGAATCTGAAATTCCCACGACAAATTTGCAGATACTTGTGCCCAGCGCATGGAAAATTGTCGCAGCTATGACCCCGCGGAAACTTTTTTCACCGACTCCCTCCTCCGCTCTCTACTCGTACAATCAGCCTGCTATATTTTTCAGGGGGTCAACCGTAGTCGGAAAGGAACGAGCTATTAATTTACTCAAGTGAAACTGTTCTACTTAACGTTTTGTTTTCAGATTAGGAGAGGACGATGAACAAAAAGGGCATATAAAAAATTGTACTTTGCTTTTCTGTAAACGGACTTTTCATTCTGCAAACCTTCAAAAGCTAACAGAACCGCAAGTGCTCATAAAAGCATTGCAGTATTTGTGCAAGGAGAAAAGTTTTCAAAATTACTCCGCAAAAATTTTATTCTTATTTTAATTTTCTGCAAATTTCGAATGACTGTTGATTATGAAAATATTTATCTTGAAAGTCGTTTAAAAAGATAACTAACAGTATTGTGGGTATGCTTATCGTATTTATGATGAAGCAAATATTTTTTATTCATGTTATAATTATTATGTTATACAAAGAATAATTCGAGTTGCACTAGGTGCAATTTTTCTAGTCCAAAACGAAATTCCTTTAACAATGTCTTTTTCTAACTACAAAAACTTTCTTCATTTGAAAGAAGTACGGATCCTAACTTTACCTTGCATTCAACTTACTTTTGCAATCGTTAAAACAACAAGCTTAAATCTGACCTAATCTCTAACCTTTTGGCAAAAGCCTTCTCTCAATCTTACGAGGCAAACTTAAATATTTAGTAGCGGTACACCTAATACTCATCACGAACTTTCCAAAAGCTTTTATCTATTTCCACTACTTTCCGAGCAATCGATACAAATTTGAGGAGCGGCAGATGAAACGAAATCCCGATCAGCCGGTTAGCAACTAAGAATTTGCCAGTCCTGGGAGCAAAGTAATCGCTGCTTCGTTGAGGCGCAAACACAGTCAGAGGCGCTGCGTGCGTGCGGGAAGGATGAGATGTTGCGGGAGTTGCGGTGCGTAGAAGGAGAGAAAGAGAGAAAGAGAGAGAGAGAGAGAGAGAGGAGTGGAGCGGGTAGCATCATTGATCCAACTCGCTCAAGGGAGAGAAGCTCGTCTTTCGCTCTCCGCGAGTATTTAGTAAACGCGTTAAATGGCCCAGCATAAAATCCACTTTTAATTGAACCTCTGCCTTCCATGTATTGTAAGATAACTTTGGCCAGCTGTTATTTCCGAGCCTCCGATTCTTTTATACTGCCTTTCTTTATGAATTCGAACGGGATTACGCATTGATAATTGGCTTCGCCTTAAAAATATCTATTTGCTACAGATACACACACTTCACAAGAGAATAGATCCCTGGTAGGGGTACTAAAAACGTTTGCTTTCGATGGATTTATGAATTTTTTAATGAATAGTCCAAATGAAGTGAACTAAAAAACTGTATTCTGTGTGAATTCAATTATATTTCAATAATCCGTTTTCTGTAATAATAAAGACCCATAGTAATTGGTTCTAGCCTATCCTTAGGGGACTGTTTTTACTTTAATTATAGTATGCATACTAATCATAATTAGCCTATATCAAGAAATCTGCAGTTGAAATAAAGTGAGATTAAGAACTGATGTTGAAGTACTGGACCGCAGTGTGATTCACAGTTAGAGATTAGCATTATAGACAAAACCACTGCCAATCGATTAGCACTTAGCTTCCTCGAATTTTTTTGGTCATGCCTAAATATAATATGAAATAGCACATTTCGCTACAAGTGTGCAGAGGAGGTGATTCGCTTCGTTCGGGCAGTAAACCCGACTCGTGCGAGTCTCATTTTTGCACACGTCCAGCGTATTTTATTTTTCCTAGCAGCTTGTGGGAAATTCTACTTTACGCCCACGTGCGGTGAAGTGGTACTTTGCACACGGAAACGAGTGCCCAAAATAGTACTTTGCACACGCTGTTAATAGTACAGTACGCAACTATTGGGCGAAGAAGATGATCTTGACGAGGGTGAATCCCGAGCAAAGCGAGAGTGACCATCACACAAGTCGAAATAACATTAGCGCACGTGTTGCGTACAATATTTTTTCATACAAAGTGCGTAAAGGCAGATTTTTTAAAAAAAAATTCATAAAAAAATTTGAAAAGACATTTTTAAATTTTTTTATGTTAATTATAAGTTTATTCTTGTCCTGCACGTTTAAACCTGGCGCATTTCAAATTTGATGCATGTCTTTGGCGTATGAACACGTGCTGTTATATAAAACCAATATTTATCGTTTCAGTAGTAAAATATTAATCACTAGCGGTATACTACACAAACTCAACGAAATAGAAGGATGGAGTTAGTTTAAATATTTTTGTCTCAGTTATGCACGTTTAAATTTTATAAGGCATCAAACTGCCAGTATGGACAAAACGAATATGATTATGGTGGAGTTATAACGAGCAATGGATTTCAATAGCTAGTCAAAGAATCTTATTCTCGTTAACGCAACTTATCTTAGTTATCGCGAACCCAAAAAATAGCAGTATGAATAATACAGGTTTTACTACAGTTTAAAACTTCTTAATAAGAACACCAAAAAGTAAATATTTCTTGAAACGGATCATCCGATTTTAACCATTCAAGAACTTGCCCAAAAGATAATTAAAATTGAGCATTATAAAAAATACTTGTTTACTTGCAAATTCCACGATTCAGAGCAAATTGTCATTATAGGCTTGATTTTCAAACTCTCAGTAAGTATTTCTAGTTTAGAAAAATTTGCATTTAAGCTTCTTATATTTATATAAAAAATTAAATTATTGAAACAAATTTTTTCATTGAGAGCTTGAACATCATCGGCTATACATTCTTTTTGTACAAAATCCAAAAAGTCCAAATCAGTCTCCATTTTACTGTTTCTTCTGTGTTCAAATTTGAAGAATTGTTGAGCGAGGTCTGTTTATGTTCTCTGTCTGCAACGCAGATGCTGTTAACGATGTACTTCACTTTATCTTCTGTTGACGAGAGTTACCTGCATTATCGATATATCTTGTTATTACAGGTTTCATTGGGTAGTCGATCATATCAATATAATTCCTTATCTTTGATTTCATTAATGCACACGTGTCGTTATCATATGTTACATGGCCTGTTTCAAAACTTGTTTTGTATTTACTATTGCTATAGACGCAATTTAAACATTTCAGTGTTTCACTTTCACAGTTTTTAGTATCATGACTTCCAGCATATTTTAAACATTTTTTATCATTGTGACACTTTGAACCACTGTGTCCAAATCTCCCACAATTGAAACATGGTTTAACGTTTATCAAATCATACTAATCATAATTAGCCTATATTTTACATCTCTGATGTCCCACGAACACCTTATTATTATTTTCTCTAATGATCTTATATAAATCAGATGAGCTATAATACCCTGTAACTGCGTTTTCTTGTTGGTATAAACAGGTAACACTTTGCACACCGATTCACTGTTTATAAAATTTCTATTATTAATATCCTGCTCCAGAGCTTCCCTGTCCCATTTAGAATAATTCTCTAATCCAACAATTTTAAGTTTTATTTTCATGATTTCTTCTTTTTCTACAATAAAGCTGTCAGCTACTTTTGATGTTAATAGTTTTTCGGCTATTAAAACACTTTCTTCATTTATGCAAATAATTGTTGCAACATTTTCATTTTTAAATTCAACTTTGTTTGTTAGTATACTTTTTTCTTTGTCTAAGTAGTGTAATACAAGTTCTTTAGTAGTTATTCTTTCCTCTAAGTTTGTTTTCTTTACAGTTAATTTTGGTATACGTTTTTTTAATGGTTTTTCACTTTTAAATACCTCAGCATATGATTTGTTATTTCCATTGTTGTTTAAATTTTCTTTTTCAGCAAGTAGTTTTTTCAGCAAGTCATTTTTTTCTTGTAGTTCTGTATTGAGTTGTTTCAATAATGTATTTTCAATCTTCAAATTTTCTAATTCAGTATGATTTTCAAAAAGTATTTCGTTGTGTTCATCTACATCTCTTTCCTCTTCTATCTCTTTTAATATTTGCTTTCTTAATTCTTGCTTTTGATTACTCTTTATTTGTGCTATTATTGTTCTAGCCGCAGTATCTAATGCCACATTTTTTGTTTTCGAGGTTATGTTGACCTCATCCACATGGTCGGGACATATAACTAGAGTATCACTTAATATTTTTGTATTGTTTAATTGTCTAAAATCACTTATATGGTACGCGTCTTCACAAATTACACACACTACTACTGAACATCCTTGTTTAGGATGACATTTAAAGAATTTTTTGTTGAGCTTGTCGGGAGGCTCACCTCCTTCCGACGCCATGTTGATTCGAAATATCTGAATCGTGGAATTTGGAATGTTTTCAGTTTTTTGCACTGAAAGGTTATAAAATTTATTATAATAATAGTTACTTAAATAAGTCTGATGGTGTAGTTACTTATGTTAAAGATAACGTTATTGAGAGTTCGAACACTTAAGAATTGGTAGACTGAGTATAATCAGTACTAAATTAAAAATAAAAAACAATGAAAATTTTGAGATTTCTGCTATCTACAGGTCACATAATTTACCTAAAACAGAATTTATACTGAACTTTGAAACTTTATTAAGAAAAAAGAAAAACGTTAAAAATCACTGTATCGTAGGGGATTTTAATATTGATTTGCTTGATCCAAACAATCTCAGTGTGGAATTCTTAAATGGTTTTCTGGAAAATGGATATCCACCATGTTTTACTGGTATAACGAGGCCATCTAATAGTAATAATGAGGGAAAATGTATAGACAATTTTTACATTAAAACAAATATAATATCAAACCGTTTAAGCTAAATCAATCAATTACTGATCATTATCTTGTACTTGTCAATTTTGATAACACACTCTCGCAAAATGAAAATAATGAAAATAATGAAAATTTTACTTATGTAAATTTTGAAAAATTAAAAATTATATCAAGTGCTAAGAATTGGAATTTACTAAAAATGGAGAAAGAAGCAAACGAGGTAATTGATTTTCTCATAAATGAAATACAGATTTATGTAAATATGGCTCAAGTTACAAATAAAAAGAAAATCAATAAATTTTCTAAGCCTAGAAAAACCTGGATTACAAAAGGTATTATGATATCATGTAACACAAAAGAATTTTTATATAAGTTATGGAGACAAGATAAGGATAATGAATCACTTAAAATTGAATACAAAAATTATCAGAAAATCTTGGATAAAGTAATCAAAGATGCCAAAATGAAATTGGAAGCCAGAGAAGTAGAAACATTTAGTAAAAATCAAAGACATCTATGGAATTATGTTAATAAAAAACTAAACAAAAATAAATCCTGTAATACTAACATACATTATATTACTGCCCATGTAAAAAAGATATATTTAGATTCTATTTAATTTATATATAGAAATGGAGTGGTATAATCTGTATATAAATTACATGCAATTTCTATTAAATAAAAAAAAAAATTGTAAGCAAATATAATTT
>UELU01140919.1:4804-15717 GCA_900490025.1 Megastigmus dorsalis | reverse complement strand
CCTGTGGCGGGTTTGGAACTACCAGAACAGAAACAATTTACTTAAATTTTTCTTACAAGATCACGTCCTCATTTAATAGTTTATGCTGTCAAAACTTATTTTTAAAAAGGCTTGAACGTTTCTACAGGTGTCGAAACTTTGAAATTTTTGAAAAACATATTCTAAGTATGTGAAAAAAAAATAGAAAATCTGGACTTGAATGTCATCCGCTCCACTCAATTACTCGACCAAGAGGTTTGCAAGACAAAAATGCTTATAGTAATTCGACACCTACGTAATTAATTAATTAATCGATTAAAACTTATTTCCTATTTTTAGGATCATTCTATCGAAAATGATCTTGTGGGAAAAATCGGAATGCCGTACAACAATAGTTACTAGAATATTTACGTTATGGTCGATCAAACAGTACCGTATTTCTAGTTTGTCACTCAGCCGCTAGATGGCACGAAAAAAAATTCTGAAATATTGTAGAATGAAGCAGTGCCGTATATTATTTGTGATGCTCAGGAGCCCGGTGCTTCCCGTATAGCCCATATTGTTAAGCAGAGTGAGAGACATAGCATTGTATGCTCTTGATGCGTGTCGGGCCTCGTGAGGCGGATCGTGCGGAGATGGTTCCTGCTTCACATCGACTGTTTATAGGATTCCGCGCGCCTTATCACGTCGCAACAATGCTGTATTTCCGGATCTACTGGATCAAATTGAACGATTTTTTTAAAATTAGGGTGCCTTTAAACATTTTACATGGTTATACAATTAGAATTTACAAATTTTTTCAAGCTCCGAACTAGACCATACAGTTATTTTCATTTGATTATTTTTACCAATAAACCTGCCTTATTTACGTTTGGGTTCCTTACACACATGAATGTGATTTCAGTCGCACATAATGCTTTTTTACAGGAAAAAATCCTGTCAAATGACCAGGATTCAAGCCGCACGCACTATCCTCGTGAAAAATTAATCCTTCATAAAAATAAATATAGGATTGTAGGGGACAGAATTCTAAGAGATCTGAACCAATTAAAAATTAGATACATCAGGGGTGTGCGTTTTTCACTAAAAATTCGCGAATCCAAAAATACAATTTTTGGTTTATATCTTAGAAGATTATAATCAGAGAGAAAATTAAAAGGGTGCGTTTATGTTCCCCCAAAATGACATATCAGGATAACGTTGTAAAATTTTATTTTGTGTATAAACTTTTACGCAAATTGTATAACCCGGCATAAATCGAGCTTTTTTAATTTTTTCAATTTATGTAACTTTTATTAAAGCATTTATTAAAATAAGGAAAAATAGCATGTACCTTTCCATTTGAACATATATATGTAACATTATATTTATCTCGAAATGGGAGTAAAATGTGAAAAATGTAAATTAATCCTTCAGTGTCCCAATAACAGTAACAAGAATGATAAATTATTTGAAATTTGTTAAAGTAGTCGATTCAAGCGATCGTAAGCCCTTAGGGAGGACTGAAGCTATGGAATTTATCACGAATGAGTTCCATACTGTAGGATAATATAAGAAGTGTTGGTCGTGATCGCTAAGGCGCTGGGCGCTTTTTGTGCCAATTCGCGCGACAAGGGTTCGAATCTCATTTATATCATCGACAATTTTTTTCAGTTATCTTTTTCTATCTATGATATTGCATCAACTTTGCTATTTTTCGTTTTAATTATTAAAATATTTCAAAAACAAAAGATTATACTAGTATAAGTTTATTTATTAAGGTATGAAAAACTGCGCATATACCTTTCCATTTGAAACTATACGTAATTTTATATTTATCTCGAAATGAGAATATTATATTTATCTCGAAGTGGAAAAATACTTGAATTAATTTTTAAAATAATAAATCACTATTGTATCAGGAAATATACAAGTGTACTAAATTGAAAAGTTTCACTATTTTAAAATTTAATTAAGGAGGCTCTTGCGAGTACAACTGAAGTCAAACATTATAAAAATATGAACGATAATATTAAAAAAATGATTTTTAAAGCATAATGCTCGTACAAACATTGCATTGCTTATTGTCTATTTTTAATGAAAATAAATAAGCATTACTTGATCCCTTTTTAATTAACCAATAAGTGAACAATATAAAATTACGTAACCTTATATATATACAGGCTGTTAACGAACAGATTATCACTTTCCACGGAATCGGGTATGGCGAAAAATTCTAAGCAAAAAAATCATTAAGAAACTTTTCGATCCGATCAGTAATTACTGGGTAATAATCAATTGAAAATCAGTCGATCGCGCCAATCAGCGTAGAGCTATAGTCACTCTGTACTCCTCGTGCTCCGCTTGCGGATGTAGCTCTACACTGATTGGTGCGATCGACTGATTTTCAATCGATTATTACCCAGTAATTACTGATCGGATCGAAAAGTTTCTTAATGATTTTTTGCTTAGAATTTTTCGCCATACCCGATCCCGTGGAAACTCATAATCTGTTCGTTAACAGCCTGCATACGTATTAATTACTAATTTAAATAATATCTCTAATTTTTTCACGGCTACCGGTATTTTACGATAGGGGATCAGAAACCGAAATCGTTTTTCTTCATTTCATATGTGTTATTGCTCAAAAAATTATAAACACTTCACAAATAATCAACTTTACTAGTTTTATGCCTTAGTCCTATAAGAGTCCATGTAAAGAATAAAAATTTCAACTTCGAATTTTATCAAAAGTTGCATGAGAAGGAGGTTAAAAAAGTATACCATAAGATTCCGCCGATTGTGATGATATTAGCGTTACAAGTTTGGTAGCACTACTCACGCATCAGCGCGGCTGCCTCCCCTCCCGACTAGTCAGTCTAGCCCGAGCACCTATGGGCTCACCACGCGTCCCGTCTCCGGCACCCTACGTTGTAATAATTAATAAAGACATAGTTAATTATTAACGGCACGTCTGACACTCATTTAATCCTCTCAACTCGAGTGTCGCAGAGCAAGTATCAATCGCGCAAACCGCAAGTGAATAAACGAGCGATGACAAGACAAAAAACCGGCGGGTGAGGACTGCTGGTAGTGTCAGTGAGAACAAGGTTAAGATTCTCGAAAAAAAAAATTATTAGAGTCCCATCGAATACCAGTAAGAGTATCATTGACTTGAATGTAAAAGTGCCAAGCTGGAGACAAACGCAAAGTTATTTCCTGGGAACGTGTCCGAACGCCCGCTTGAACAGAAGTCGCAGAACGAGACAACAACAAACGAGGACTCGCAAAGTAATTACTCGGATGCAGAATCGTTGGAAGCAAACTTTGAAATAATGAAAACCTCGATGAAGGCACAGCCACCATTGTCATTCGAAGGCAATGTAAAAGAAAACTGAAACAAGTGGAAACAAAGGTTTGACTTGTACATGGAAGCCACTGGTCTGGACGCGAAGCCGGAGGCGAGAAGAATTGCCGTCTTCTTACATACGTTAGGAGAAGAGGCATTAGATAAATACTGTGATATAGCGGTAGATATACAAGAAACCTGTAACGTCGATAATAAGCGCGAAGTGTCTCGCATATCAGTCAGACGCTAGCCCGCTCTCGTAGCGTAAGCACGCATAGTATTGTATTCCAGTTTTTCGTTAGCATTAATAAACTTATTCTTAATACCAAGTGTTATTCTTTATTATAACTTGCAATACATAACAAGTACAATACATTCGGTTTGACAGCCGATGATAAAAAAAAATTTCATGTAGTTGCAGCGACGTTTGAAAATTACTGCACGCCGAAAATAAACGAGACAGTGGAAAGACACGTGTTTTTCACGCGCGTACAACAGAACGGTGAAAATTTCACGGATTATTTAACGGATTTAAAAAAGTTAAATACCACATGTGGTTTTGGTGACCTTAAAGATAGTCTAACAAAAGACAGAATAGTTTGTGGAATTCGCGATTTCTAACTAAGAAATCACCAACTATGCGAGGATGATCTAAATTTAGAAAAGTGCATAAAAATCTGCCGAGCGGTAGACCTGGCAGAAATACAGACAAAAACGATCGTCGAGCAAGCGAAAGTTCATGCGGTCAAGAAAACCGAAAAGCACGCAGCGGCTGGATATTCTCGGAAGCAGACTGCCAACAACGGTAGCAAGGCAAGCGGTGGAGCTGGGAAAAGTTCGCCATCTTCATCTAACCCGCAGCAAGCTCTCTGCCATGAGTGCGGTCGACTTCACAACTATCGTCAGTGCCCCGCATTCGGCAAGGAATGCTTAAATTGTAAGAGAAAAAATTACTTTGCTAAAATGTGTAAGAGTAGAATAAAATTAGATAGTTGCGATGATAAAGTAGATATCTTATATGTTGGTAGTGTAAATAGTTCAGGCAACGAATTAGACTGGACTGAAAAGATTATGATAAATGATACGTGTAAAATTGAAGTTAATTTAGACTCAGGCGCGAGATGTAATGTATTGCCGAACAATAAACTAAAGAAATTAAATTTAAAAAATATTAAAAGCGAAAAAACTAATGTAAAATTAACTGCATATGGTGGCCAACACATAGACGTTATTGGCAAATGTAGGTTAAGTTGTAAATTTGTAAATAGAGAAAGCGTAGATTTAGAGTTTATCGTGACTGAAAACAAGAATGATCAGCCAGTGATAATAGGTTTACCTAGTCTGATGCAGCTTAATATTGTGCAAAGAGTTCGTAATATTAGAGTAAACGAAAGTAATTTATCAGTAGATAAAATTTTAAGCAAATATAAAAAAGTTTTCGAAGTCATAGGTTGTATAACTAGTTTTGAATATGACATTCAATTAAAAGAAGACGCCTAACCTACTATTGCTGCTTTCAGAAAAATACCTATTGCAATAAATGACTTAGTAAAAAAGAATTAAATAAAATGGAAAAAATGGCAGCATTAAAAAAGTAACTGTGCCTACGGATTTTAAAATTAGTAGTAATGTAGTTAAATATATGGGTCATATTTTTACAGAACAAGGTATAAAACTTGATATAGATAGAGAAAAATCTATTGCTGATTTGAAACCTCCCAAAGATAAAAAAGAACTAGAACTTTTCTTGGTATGATAACGTATGTATCAAGGTTTATTCCTAGTTTAGAACCAAGAATGCTGTTTTAAGAGAATTGGCCAAGAAAAATGTGCAATGGAACTGGGACGATAATGCGCATAAAGCGCCCGTTCTACAATATTATGATGTAAATAAACCCAACCCGTAGTATTAAATATAGATGCATCCAAAAGAGGATTAGGAGATGTACTGATGCAGAATGGCTTGCCCGTAGCGTACGCAAGCAAAGCGTTGACCCAGAATGAACGGAGATATGCTCAAATTGAAAAGGAAGCGTTTGCCATAGCGATCTGTTGTATTAAATTTGACCAGCAAATTTACGGAAAGGAAATCTTGGTAGAGTCCGATCACAAGCCACTCGAGGCAATTTTTAAAAAAATGTATAAATGATGGTCCGGCTAGATTACAAAGTATAAGACTCAGATTGCAAAGATATAATTTAATAATAAAATACAAGCCGGGAAAAGAATTGTTTCTTGCAGATGCGTTATCTAGAGCATATTGTAACTATGAAACGCTAGATTTAGAAAAAGAAATTGAAACTAAAGTTTACGTAGTAATGGTTAGTTTTTCTACATCTTTAGACATAAAAGACCAATTCATTAAAGAAACTGAGTCCGACGTTGAAATGTATACGTTAATTAAATACATACAAGAAGGCTGGCCGACCAGTAAGAGTCAGGTTTTCAGCACCGTCAAACAATATTATAATTATTCAAGTGAGTTAAGTGTAATTGATGGCCTAGTGTTTAAAGGTAACAGACTAGTTGTTCCCAAGAATCTAAGAAAAGAGATATAAAATATCATTCATTTCAATCACTTAGGAAAAGAAAAATGTAAAAGCAGAGCGCGAGAAATTTTATTCTGGCCTCTGATGAATAAAGAAATTGATGACTTGTAGATAGTTGCGCAATTTGTAATAAGTACAGGAAAGCGAACGTAAAAGAAATTCTAATAAATAGAGAAGTTCCAGACGGATCTTGGGAAACTTTAGGTGTAGGTTTGTTCTATTACCAAGGCTCCGAGTTTTTATTAATAGTAGACTATTTTAGCAAATATGTTGAAGTTGCTAAATTGCGAGATATGTCTACCAGCTTCGTAATAAATATATTAAAATCACAGTTTGTTAGATCCGTAATACCGTACATTGTATATTCAGATCCGGGAACGCAGCTAAACAGTGCACAAATTTCGAAATTTGCTGCAGATTGAAACTTTACATGGAGAATGGAGACCAGTGCTGAATAATCTCAATCAAATGGGATGGTTGAAAGGCACATTGCCACCGTAAAAAGAATGTTTAAAAAATTAGATGACGACTCAAGTAAAGATCCAAATCCAGCAATGCTAGAGTATAGAAATACTCCAATAGGAGATGGACTAAAATTTCCAAATGAAATTATGTTTGGTAGAAAAATTCGAGGAATTTTACCTAACAATAAAAATTTTTATAGAGAGAAGGAGACTAGAGAGATTAGAAAAAAGTTGATAGACAGACAATTGCGTCAAAAACAATACTATGACAGAAATGCGCATAATTTAAGACCTATGAATGTAAATGAAAAGTTATATGTAAAAAAGGAATTAAATAAACCATTGGTTCCAGCTGGAGTAACCAAAATTTGCGATAGGCCGAAATCATTCTAGGTGGAATTGCCCAATGGCAATAGAGTTGAAATACACCTGTATGATTCAGGACCGAGAAGCGATTGTAGTAATGGAGGTGTGTGTAATAATGCAAGTGATCACACAAATGAAAATGTAAGTTCTAGCTCGCCGACCAGAGATGTAAATGTATCAATGGGAGCTAGTCCTAAAGTGAACACTCGAACGCGCTCGGATCGAGAAATTAGAAAACCGCAGTATTTAAAAGACTACGTACCATAAAAATAGTCTAGGCTCCCTAAAGGAGAGACATGTGATGATATTAGCGTTACAGGGTTAGCAGCACTACTCACGCATCAGCGCGGCTGCCTCTCCTCCCGACTAGTCAGTCTAGCCTGAATACTTATGGGCTCACCACGCGTCCGGTCTCCGTCACCCTACGTTGTAATAACACAGGCACACAAAAAAAAAGTTAACAGACCCAGGGACTAGACCTATCATTTCTTATGTATTTTGACGCGCTGAAACCGAATACAAGCATAGAATTGCTTCAGGACTCTTCATTTTTTTTAAATCGAGAAAAACCACCCAGAAAATCAGAAAATCGATCCTTATGGGGGCTTACAGAAGGTAAGGGTTCGGTGAAAAAGCTTAGAATACCTGAAAATGACTACAAATGTTATTTATTATGTACTTTGACGCGCTGAAACCGAATCTGAGCGCAGAATTACTTCAGGACCCATCATTTTTTTTTTAAATCGAAAAAAACCACCCAGTAAATCAGAAAATCGATCCTTACGGAAGCTTACAGTAGGTAAGGGTTCGGTGAAAAAGCTTAGAGTATCTGAAAATGACTGCAAATGTTATTTTTGTAACATCGTGTGCTCCTTTAGGAAAATTTTAAAACTTGATCACATGGTAAATAAGTTACCATGCGCGCTTTTGATTAGATCGCTAAGCAATATCGATTAAACTCACCCATGGTAAAACAGGTCACTTCTCTAGCATAAGAAAAAAATGAGTCAATACCAATGACTAGTCATATCTATGACTACCCGCACTCGGATATACAGTCGAGCTCATATAAACAATACATATATTTATATACTTCGATAGTTTTACAATACTTTATAAGTTTCATATGTGTAGATGTTGCGTATTTCTTAAAAAACAAATGGGCGGAAGGAAATTCCCTGTGAAATTTCCCATAATACCTGCGAATCTCTGCACAACAGTAAATGTCTGACTATCTAAAGATTATACGCATTTTTATTCTTTTTGTTATATTTCAGTTCTTATTTTAGTCTCTCGAAATCTTAAACGAAACCCAATAAACAATAGTCCCCCCCCTTTTTTTTTTATTAGCAAACGAAAAACAGATGCCTAGTTGCATATTAAGACGAAGTGATAAGAGGCAACGGCCATACACAAGCGATAATATTAATAAACCGAAAAGAGCTTTTCAATATATACAATGACTAGTATCAATGTCGCACGAGACGCGCCCTACGTGCTAGATGTATATAATGAACCGATGCATAGAGAATTTCTTTCTTCCCATTTATTTATACTAATCTAAACTTTCCAACCATCGTTAAGTTATAAAATATGCAATAACAAATGCCAATAAGTTGAAGTTCAATAACCGATACTTTTAATAGTTTTAATGTATTACTGTTAAGATATTTTAACATTATTTAACGTTATTTAACATGTAAAAATTAATTTGCAGAAACCAATAAGTATAGCATATATATACAATATTTAGTGTTACGCAAAATATTAACTTTAGCAATTATGTTTAGATTAAGCAATAACATTAATAATAATAGAAATAATGAATTTTGTTCGCAATAGCTATTGAGGATACGAATTTTTGCAGAAAAGTAATAACCATTTTAACATATCTTTATTACTAAAAGCGAGCGGTAAAAATCACGATAACAAATAAATAAAGTATAACAAATTGTAACCAGTACATGTAAAATTGCATTGTTATTTAAATTCGTCTTTAATTATTCTAAATTCAACGATACGATCATTAAACACTATATATATATAGTGAATTTATATTCAATATTGTTTTACAACAATTACCGTCATTTATGTTAAAAACCATTTATTGCATTATACAAATTACACCAGCAACGTTTTTTACAACAATATAAATTATATTTCGACCGTTTAAATATTAATCAAATTTAGTGTTATTTATTTTATGCAATAAGTTTTAATAATACTCTTGTTTTTTTATATAGTAATAAGTTAGCAGCTAGATCTTAAACCGAAACGTAATATAGAAATGTTTCATTTCTTTTTCAATGTTCTTTTTCAAGAAACGGAATATGTTTTAACGTTCAAAATATCATTTTTACATTACCAAAAGCCGAATAATTAATTTAATTAAGTTTAGCTGCAAAATATGTATAGTTTATGTTAATAACAATTATTAATGATTCATTTATTAAAAGTTCTTATTTTTGCTAAATAAATATCTGTAATATTCAAGACTACAAACAATATCAAGAGGCATTTCATATAAGAATCCATGAGAGGAACAGAGAGAACGAATTTACTCCCACTCCAACGCTAAGCGATTTCTCGCGCAGCGTAGAGCCACAAGGTATATATAGGGCGCAAAAATTGTGCAGCACGATTTATTAATTAGTTAATACTCATCACGCAACATCAATCGAAGTTCGACATTTCAACAAGGCAAAGATTCTACAAGCAACATTACAACGAGGAAGGATTCTACCAACCACCAATAAATTAACCAGGCGATTTCTACCAATTTAAATTCAACGAAGAATATTGTGTTTTTTTTAAATACGCGTTTGAAATAAGTTTTTAAAGTTTATAACATTGGATTTTGTTTACAGCATTGGTGATAATAAACAAAGAGAGTGAGTTTTTAATTAAATAAAAGTTTTTTTTGATTCATTCTATTTCCCTTTAAATTTATTCAAGTTTTTTTTTGTATTTTTCAAATTCTAACATATACTTTAAATATAAAATCTGTTAATTGTATACACTCTAAACCCTAAAGAGTAAAAATTGGCGCAAAAAAGTAGAATTTTTGTGATTCTCCCTTTTCAAAAGAGTAAAATGGTTTTCCCCCATTTAAAAAGAGTAAATTAATAAATTTCTACTTTCTAAAAGTATAAGTTTTAATCCCAAAATTCCAAAAGAGTAAATAAGCAGATTTACTCTTTTCAAAAGAGTAAATTAAAGAATTTCTACTTTCTAAAAGTAGAAATTTTAGTCCCGAATTTCAAAAAGAGCAAATAAGCAGATTTACTCTTTTGAAAAGAATAAATTAAATTATAATTAAATTATAAATGTTGATTTTATTTTAATAAAAGTTAGCTAAAAGTTAGAAATACTTATGATTCAATAGTGCTAATCGATCAGCTATAACAATGATTCTAAAAGGTTTACCTCGAAATAGGTTAGCGCAGCCTTCACGAAGCCCTCGGTTCTTCAAATAAATACACAAAGCTTCTGCATTTACATAAAAGTCCTGTAAAATTACGATTCAATGTTTATCAATCCACCTTATTTTATCTATACAATAAATAATATATAATTAATAATTTACCTTTGGTAGGGGTTCTGCAATAACAGACATGTTTGCACTTAGTCTTTCGGATAGGTTATGTTATGAGCACAGCGTAATGTGTATACCAGTAACTTACTCACACGCGTACGGCACATACAGTAAAAATCAGCAATGTTAAATATGAATTTCGAGAAATTTTCAAATTTTCCAATCTCTTAATTTATACTCTTTTGGAAATTAGGGATTTTCTACTCTAATAGCTGCTCTTTGGGAAATTCGGTAAAAAATTTTTACTTTTAAAATGTACAAAATTTTTAATATGCCCTTGTTACATGTGAAGGGTTCTCGGTTCTGCTCACACTTGGCCGGGGGGGCCAAGCGAGATGTGAAGAGAGGCGAGTAAATGAACGACAACGATTGTGGATAAATGGCTAGGTTTATTAATCGGACTTGTACGTAACCGAGAGAGAGAGGTTTTCGGTATTCGCGGTCGCGTATGATGGTGGAGTAAGTTGGATGCTGTTATGATCGAATGATGAGTGCTGTGGTCGGATGCGGAATCGCGGGTTCGGTTCTCTACGTCTTCTCGTCTCTGCTCTCTTTCTGTCTTCTCTTCTGTCTATATCCTCTCGCGCGCCCAGTGCTCTCCTTTTTATATCCTCTATTCTACTTACTCCTAC
>UELU01140912.1:0-12689 GCA_900490025.1 Megastigmus dorsalis | reverse complement strand
ATGATGGAGTCTGAGTAGTGCGCTCCGTAGGTTTTTGTGTCTAGGTGTGAAATTTGATTGTCTCGATGTCTAGGTATAGTACAGGGTCGCCGATAATTATCAATTAAAAATATTCCAAATCAATTCAAAATGTATTATTTCATTAATTCGTAATTCATTCTTAAAATATTCTTTAATAGTTCATAAAGAATTTATGCTATGTCCGGTGACGGGACTAAGTTATATGCTCGTTAAGAGTTCGTGTATGGTACAAATGAATTCGTAAAGAATTCGTAATATATTCATAATACTCATAATGTAAATTAAAAAAGCATACTTTATGAATACATTTTAATTAGTCATGGATTCTTCACAGAATTCTTTATGAATACATTTTAATTAGTCATGGGTTCTTCAAGAATTTAAAACGTTTACATACAATAAACGGACATAGAGACATCACTTAAAGAGAAACATATCAATTCTTTCGTATTACTTATATTGATAAAATGCATGGATTCATTCGGATTGGTTCGAATGAAAAAAGAACTCTTAGTGAATTGTCTGTGCCGCCTGGGATACACTAGCATTGAATTTTAAATTATCTTTTTTTCTTCTAAACATAGCTTCATGAAATCAGCCACTCTGGCCTTCTATGCGTAAAAGTTATTTCTATATTCTCTGGACTGTGATGCACTAGATATCCAGTTATCCACGGAATAAGAAAGAGTTTGAAGTTAGGTTATAGGTTCGGTTATTTCGTTTACGTTCATATCTACAGTGCGCAGTACAGTACACTGTTCACTCACATTTGTGTTTTGGCTTGCAGTAAATAATTTTAATTTTCAGTTATTAAGGACAAATAATTTTGTAATGGTGTTACTGTGACAGCTAGAATAATAATGAGATTTTATAGAAATAATCTTTAACCATCAAATAAAAGAAAAATGGATGCGCTTCGAGGTTATGGAAGTAGTGAAGATCACATCAGTGATGATGATAAGGAAAAAGTTCAAAAATTAGTAACTGAAATAAAAAATGAAGATGGAATACCAAATGATAGTACTTCCACAGATTTATCCTCAATAAAATTATCTTCTAGTTTAGCATTAAAAATTTGCGCTGCACCAGATGTGGTAGCATCAGTATAAGTAGTCATATTTTAACAATTTCATTAAACACAGAGTACAATTACTTTTTTTAAATATGTTAATCACTCTAGTTTATAATTTTACATCTCGCGTTTACTTACAGGGAACAGAATTATGTGTACAGCATGTAAATAATAATTGTTTCGGAGGTGTAGCTTTTACTTCAATTGATAATTTACTTCATGTAATGGATGAAACAATTTCTGCTGTTAGAATTTACAAAAAAAAATCAAGAATGCGGTTATATATATCTTTCCCTGTTGAACTTACAACTAGAAAATCCAAGAACTATTTATTTTTCCAAACATCCTCAAGAAGACAATTGTTTGGTTGTTGTTACTGACAAAACAGCTTTGTATTTTAAATGGTTTTATCGTAACAGTGAACACATTCATAGTTATATGATAAATGCATCAAAACAGAAGAAAAAGATAAAGGTACTTCCTATGTAGCTGCGGCATTAACTTACGATGCAAGATATTTAATTATTAGAAACTTGAAAGGAAAAATAAGTGTAATGAAAGATTTAATCCTGATAATCTAATAACATATTTAAAAGGTTATATTATGTTACTTCATTGGACTCCTATTGGATGATTTATGAAGATTTTCATTTAGTAAGAAAGTTTTTTAGTTCATTTATTGCATAACTGCATTAATTTATTGATTCATAATTTTGTTAACATACTTATATTGTAATTGTCTTTAGATATGCGGTAGTGAAAAAAATATGATACCCAGATGGAAAGATGGAGCTGATAACAAGCCAAAATCAGTAAAGAAACTATTATTTGATGCAAAAATGGAAACTTTATTAGACAATGACAATACAGTGTTTTTGAAAACATCACCAACTACTATAACAGCTTGTAATGGAAGAAGGAATGTAGCTAAAATTGAATCGCTGCATGGAAAAATTATTAGCATCAATCTCTACGATAATGCCACAAAGCTTATTATTTATATTACAGAATCAGGTTCTGTTATCTTGTATGATTTGATGAAGGAACATGTCATCACAAATATCAAAGCTCAATTCTGTCACTAGCTTTATTGATATATTACAAGTAAACAACAATTATATGACTTTATGTAGAGATGAAAATAATGGTTTGCAAGTATGTTCCTTTTTTTCTACATAAAGATTTATTTCGTGTTTAACGATTTAACTAAATTTAATCTAATCTTTGTCCCATTAATAAAGGTATGGAGGAATGTTAAAATACGTATAACAGTCAGCAATTCCGGACACGTAATTAATGCCTATAAAAGAACGGAAAATTGCATAATAACCGTCTCAAAAGATAGAAAAATAATATGCTGGATCGTTGAAGATACTAAATGGCGGAATTTATATGAATTTATCGATAGAGATGGAACGATTGTCTATAGTTGTTGAAGCAGTACCAATTTTTTGGCAGTATTGAAAGAGGAACAAAAAATTACGATTTATACGCAATTATATGCAATTATACGCTCTCCGAATCCGAAAAATATGTTAAGGTATGGATACAGCATGCCAGTGAGAGAGCGAACCCGAAACCTCGTCCCACCAGAACAACAAATATTATACAATTACAAGTACTATAAAAAGTATTGTAGAGCTCTGTATATTATTTTTTATAAATAAAATAAATATATTTATTTCTGTAAATTGTTTATAATTTAATTTTATCTTTAATTTTAATTTTAATTTTAATACATATTCTTAATGATTACATTATGAAGTAAAAATGAATGCCGTTTATATACATTTATTTCAGTATTAGTTTTAAAGAATTCAATATGAATTCTTTTAGAATTCTTTATGAATACATTTTAATTAGTCATGGATTCTTCCATAATTCTTACAGAATTCTTACAGAATTCTTTATGAATACATTTTAATTAGTCATGGATTCTTCAAGAATTTAAAACGTTTACATACAAGCGGACATAGTGACATCATTTAAAGAAAAACATAGGAATTCTTTCGTATTACTTATTGATAAAATGCATGGATTCATTCGGATTTGTTCGCTTAATGAATCGTCTGTGTCGTCTGGGATACCATCGTATTGGACGTTCCACACATCGTTTCCCAGCACCGAGCCCTGGGCTGCCCCCGATGTTATTTCCACTTTCTTCACGCCATCCTCTGTTTCATAGAGTAATGAGTGGTCTTAGGCAGTCCTCCATCATGCGGACTAAAAGTCCTGCTCAAGCGCTTGCAGAACCTTGCCCCACCTGATGGTATTAAAAACGTTTTTCACGTCTAAGGTGGCCTGCAGACACACGGGTCGGGAGAAGTGCTTTCCACACTCCAGGAAAACCTCTCGGCATTGATAGCGGGGTCCGGCATTGTACGGAGGTTCGATTGCACAAGCGGCTAACGTCCGCTCGCACCTCCTGACGCATCATGGGATCATGGCTGCTGAGCAGCAGTAGCACATCATCCCGCCAGGGCAAGTCGCCTTGGCCATTGCGCAAATCCCCCTGTCAGAACCCCTTTACAACAGGCGCCCCAAACGCGTGGGAAACCGTGGTGAAAAATCGGGAAACTATATTAAATAGTAGAATATTAAATAAATTGAAATCAATAAGTGCTGAAGCACTCGCGAACGGGCCGAGTAAACGGAAAATTTATAAGCGTGTTTACTGAGCTCGGAGCTCAATAGTAAACACACAAGTGTACGCCGTCGCGCAAGTCGATCGACGAAGTTGTCGGTTCGTTGTCTTTTTTCAATAAATTATTATTTTCATTTTTCAACATTTTTTCGAAAAAATTAATTTTGTCAAATATTGAAGTTTTTTTTCAAAAAGTTATTTTTTTAGATTTTCAACATTTTTTCAAACATTAATTTTTTTCAAATTTACAAGTCTTTTTAAAAAAAAAATTGATTTTTTAGTTTTTCAACATTTTTTTCTGGAAAATTATTTTTTTTTAGTTTTTTCAACTTTTATTCGAAAAATCACCTTTTTTCGAATATTAAGGACTTTTCAGAAAAACGATTTTTTCTTCAGAATCCGTGAGTTTTTTTCCTAAAAAAGTAGTTGGTTTCAATTTTCATTCATTTCCCTGAAAATCGAATCCGGTTTTCAAAATTCAGTTTTGACGAAGTTCCGGGAATTCCGCGTTACTTTGAAGATCTCGCGAAATTGAATTCCTTTCCCGGAATTTCGGGTTTTTTTTGAGGGAACTGGTTCGGCGAATACCTTGAAATTAACAAGGTAGAACCAGGATTTCTTTCCCCCTCTCCCCAGAAAGCATAAATTACAGGAAGGCAACCACCAGCAAGGAAAACCGACAACTTCGGTAAGCTCTCGCCACCCTGTACGGGAACATGCTGTCGCAGCTACAACGGCAAGTGAAGAGGAGGGAATGCGACTCCGTTGAGACGCTCCTCATACTAGCTGCGGACGCTGCACAGACAATAGAGAGCGAGAAAGTCTTTAGGATGCCTCCTAAGACAGAAAAACCGGAGCACGAATAAGGTTCAACGAAAGGACCAGAGGGCCAGAACAGAAGGAAAAACTTACCCAGAAGGGATGGGCGAAACAATAGAGGGCGACGCCGAGACAGCGAGGAAAGAAAGGGCACTTATGGCCCCAAGTTCGATCCGAAAGAGCCACTACGCTGTCACGGCTGTGGCAGGCTCGGCAACATGAAGAAATACTGCCCAGACTGTTCGGGAAACGGTACGGGGGGCGTGTAGAAGGAAGGTAGGAAGGATCTCCCTTGCACCACCCACACCGATGGCCCCATCACCTGCCGAGACAGGACATAGAAGGGCCCCGGCAAAAGAGCACGAGCATATCCAGAAGGATACAGTCTCAATGCTACCGGCAGAAGTTCCCAGAAGGGCTCAAAAAGGGCTAAAATATCGTCCTGAAGACGGAACCCGATAGTGGCTCCAGGTGGAAATCGAAGACTACCGGCTCAGAGCGTTCTATGATCCAGGAGCCTCGAGCACAGTCAAGGGCCCAGTAGGTCTCCAGATAGCCAGTCTGGAAAGACGCCTCCTCCAGACAGAAGTCGGAGAGGTGAGACTGGCGGACGGAAGGAGGAGTCCATTGTCTGGTCACGTACTCTTGCCTTTCAAGCTAGAAGGCTTGAAAAAATAGGTAAGAGTAGCGATCCTTCCTGACCTCGATGAAGAATGCTACGTTGGAGTAAATTTCATCACAGCATTCCGAGCCGTGTTGGATCCGGACACTGACCAGGTACTCCTGAAGGAGACCGAAGCCTACGCTTCGCTAGAAGTGGCCGCCATAGGAAGTAGCGTGGCCGCACTGGCATCGTTAGGAGCGGCAAATGTAACAGAAGAGCAACCGGCACAGCTGGAATCGCTGTTGGACGAGGTATTACCACCCAACGATGGAGAAAAACGAGAAGTACGAGTGGAAGGACAAGCAACAAGGAGCCTTCGTACAGCTGAAGGCATTGGTACTATCCACCCCGGTGTGGCAAAGACCGGACTTCGATCGACCGTTCATTGTGCAAACAGATGCCAGTGACAAGTGACACGGGTCTCGGAGCGGTACTAATACAAACCGTGGGCGAGGACAAGAAAGTCCTGGAATTCTCCAGCAGAATTCTCTCACCAACTGAAAGAAATTATAGCGTGACTGAGAGGGAATGTTTGGCTGTAGTCTGGGCAATAAAGAAGTTCCGACCCTACATTGAAGATTACCACTTCAAAGTGGAAACGGACCACAGCTGCATAAGATGGCCCAGTTCGATGAAAAATCCAACGAGCAGGCTAGCAAGATAGGCCCTGGGATTACAAGGGCATAGTTTCGATGTAGAGCATCGGAAGGGACCATTGAATCTGGTCCCAGACGCACTGTCGAGGATGTTCGAGGAGGAAGAGCCAGCGATAAGCGCGCTGGCGTGTTCAGAAGGCACAAAAGACCACTGGTACCTCGAACAAGTCTGAAAAACAAGGGAAGAGCCTAGCGAGTACCTCGATGTAAACTAACAGGCGGAAACCTATACCTTCACCACCAAAACCCAGACTCAGAAAGCGTCATCGAGGAAGATTACACATGGAAATTGATCGTGCCGAAAGAACACCGGCTCGACGGCATGCGTGAGTGTCACGATGAACCGACGGCTGGATATCTAGGGCGAGAAAAGACCTTCGACAGAGTCGCAAAGTACTATTTCTCGCCCAAGTTTACGAAGATGTCCGCAACTATGTTCGAAAGTGCTAGATTTGCCAGCAGTACAAAGTGGAGCAGAAACTTCCGCTCTGCCTAATGGGCAGGCGAATAGTGGAGAAACCATGGCAGGTAGTGGCGGGAGACATTATGGGACCACTTACACGGAGTACCAGATGATTCGAATTCATCCTCGTTTTACAGGACCTCTTCACCCGTTGGATTGAATGCATCCCGCTAAGAAAAGCGAACGCGAAGAACATAATAGAAGAGCTGAACGAGAGTACAATTTTCCGCTTTGGCACTCCGGAGGTTTTTTTGGCAGATTACGGCACGGAATTCAAGAACAAGGCTGTAGATCAGTATCTTACTGAACGAGGGGTACAACATTCAAATACACCGCCATACCATCCTGAATCTAACCCAGTGGAGCGGTCCAACCGCATACTGAAGACAATGATAACATTGTATGCTACGGAGAACCACAGAGCATGGGACGAGAATCTGACGGAGCTAATGTTCGCCCAAAACAATGCGACACAAAGCTCGATATGAACCAGCTCAGCACTGCTCAACTGTGGCAGGCAACCAATAGCTCCAGGCACTTCCTGAAGAGAACAGGACACGGTATCAGCCAAGAGCCTCGAGAAGTCAAGAGTAAAAGCATGGCAGAAAAGGATAGACGGCCTGCAGGAAACACTAGACAAAGCCGCCAGCCGTAATCGAAAAGCTCAGACACGGCAGTTGGAGTATTATAATTCAGGCAGAAGAGAGCCTACATTTAAATCAGGCGAACAGGGGAGGAGGAGCTCCCCGGACCACCGAGGGGAGCGATTCCGGCGCCGGCTCCAGCAGCGCCAGGGGCGAAGAACGTACCCCTGGCCAGCAGCGTGAGGAAGGCCGGGACCCGGACGGAGGAGGACCTCCACGCGCAGCCTCCGCAGCTCCGGAGGCCCCACACCACCACTGCTCAAGCGGAAGATTCCGCCGCGGCGACTGCCGAGAAGCCCCCAGTCGCGAAGGAGAGGGGTGCTGAGCCGCGGCTCACTCCGCTAGAAAGCAGCTGGCAGCGCATGGAGGCCGCGCTCAACGAGGCCCGGACCAAGCACCGGGAGGCCACCAGGCTCCCCTCGACGTCTTCGTGAAGAACTTCACGTGCGGCGAAGAGAGGGCCAGCCGGTGGGTCTCCCTTGTGCAGAAGCGCCAGGAAGAGCTCGCCGAACTCGCGGCTCTCGAGATCCACAGGGCCGAAGAAGCAGCATGCCGCGAGGAAGCGGCGAGGAAGCTACGACAGGTCCGGAAAGAGAGGGAGGAGAGGCAGAGGCTAGCGGCAGCAGCTGAAGACGCCGTAGCTCAGCCGAGCTCGAGCTGGAGCTCGCGCTTTAACGGGAAGCGGCAGCAAGGGCCCAACTACTGGCAGATGGCCCAGCCACCTCCAAAGGCCATCAGCCACACCCTCAACAACATCGACCGTCAGCGGCCGCGCCGCGCCCCCAACAGCCCCCGAATCAACGCAGTGCAAACGTCACTGCCAGAAGTGCGGGCATCCGGGGGCGAGGGAGCCGCGGAAATGTCCCAACAAGGCCAAGCACCGCCATTACAAATAGGTGGGTCATAGGAAAAGTCGCTGGCGGGGACTCCCCCACCCAAACTATTTTTTTTGGTATATAGTGACCTTTTTGTTTGTCAATAATTTTTTTGTATTTTTATAACTATTCTCATATTATTTGCCTCAGGCAAAACACCCCTAGACCAAGAGCCACTCTTCCCCGTTCCACATGCATAACGGCTGTGTCGCTATCCGGAGGTATGCGACGCCTGGAGGGAGGGTGTAACGGCGGAATAGGTTGGAATTCTGCGCGCGAACGAAACGGCGCGTACGAATCGACGCGCGTACGCGGAAGAGAGACCGAGGAAGAAGATCGAGAGGAAGCGGCCATATTGTCTCTTCTCTCCGGCCAAACGCCACGTTCCCCGTGAACGCTCCCACGTGGGCGTCGTTTTTGTACAAGTGAAAGCGAGTGCGTTTGTGCAGTGGTGGAAGCACGAAGCCCCCCCACCATTTCCTCTTCCCAAGCCGCCCAGGAGCGAAGCCTGCAGCCGCGGAGCCCGATGGATAGCACGGGCAGCTGCAGCAACTCGGTGTCGGTACACAAGCCACGTGTGAAAGGGAGAGAGAGCAAGATAGAAAGAGTCGAGCTCCGAAAGTCGCACAATAGAAGTAAGTGCAATTTCATTTTCACGCGACAAATATCCCTTCGTCAAAGCCAGTATGGACGCACACTGGTCGATGGTGACGCGGAGTATACAGGTTACTCACCGAAGAGTAACCTGTCGGAAAAAAGCGGTGCCGAAGCTGTAAGCAACGAGTCGAACCTCACGGTAGCTCCGGAAAAACGCGAGCGAATTCGAACTCGGTCCGTTCGTCGAATCGAATTATATTTAAATTATATTTTTCATTGTTTTTCCATTCGGTTGGAGTGTATTAGAAGCACGTTAAACAGTATATGTTTGTTTCCTTTTTCTGCTATTTAAGGGGGGAAAACACGATAGAGGCTTAAAAAAAATATTTTTTTTTCCCATGAATCGTTAGATTTGATGTTCAAAAATACACTCTGAAAACTGCAAAACGATATTTACAATCGTTCAAATTTTATGAGCATTGGAGCGAGCGCTCTCTGAATACTGTCTACGGGCTCGAGCGTACAACAAATGGGGCGGAGCACTACTCAGGTAGTCGTTTTAATTTCTTACTTAGACTTATAGTAGGACCCCACCTTTGTATTTTTCTTTCAAAATAACGGTATAGCAGGTACTGGGGGCATTGACACAAAAGATTTCGGTTATATTATGTTAGAGTAGCGCGTCAGTTTCGATTTTTCAGTATACGAGAGCGTACACAGAGTAAAATGTCATCGTATCCGAAAGGTGATAAGAATTGTGATAAGAAACGCGAAAGCGAAAATTTCATGGAAATCAGCACTCGAATAAGAAAAAAGATTTTGATCCAGATGCAAGTGCTAGTGCAAAAAAAACTGAATAGTTCAACGAGTGAAAGTGTTTCCGTGAATCCTCTACATTTTTATCGGATCGTTGAATTTTTTACTTTATTTACCGCATCATCGGATATTTTGATTTGTGGAAATTGTAAACAAGAAGGAAAGTTCGAAGAAACTCCAATCCGAGGCTTAGGTTTCAAACTCGTAGTGAAATGTAATTGCGGATCGAGGCAAATAAATTCATGTCCTATTATAAATACCGGATAAATGCGACTCTTGGGCGTCGGTAGGCAGGGACTTATTTTGCAGTTATATGCATATTTGTAATGGTATAACTGAAACTACTTATAATAGAATTTTTAATCATATTCACAGTGCTGCGAAGAAAGTTTTTTATTATTGCTGTGAAAAAGCTGTCGAGGAAGAAAAAAACGAAAATGAAAAATTGGAAAGGCCCATTTTGAATTTCAAAGTGTCTAGAGATGGTACTTGGAAGAAAAGAGGGTTCAAATCTTTGTTTGGAGTAACAAGTTTGATCGCTTATAATTGTGGTAAAGTCGTCGATTTAGATGTACGAAGCGGTTATTGTCATGCTTGTGCGAAATGGCACAATAAATCACAGGATTCTGAAGAATATTCACAGTGGAAAGAAAAGCACGTTGAAGAAGAATGTAATAAAAATCACGAAGGTTCTGCAGGAAGCATGGAAGTGGAGTCTGTGAAAGCAATGTTTTCAAGATCAGAGGAACGTCACGGTGTAAAGTATGGAAATTATATTAGTGACGGTGATTCCAAGACTTTTTTAGCAATTATTAAATTGAATCGTTATAATGACGATTCGAAAGTTGAATTACTGGAGAGATGTTTAGGTGGGCATACACAAAATGCAAATGAGAGTTTCAACTCAACCATTTAGAGATTGGCACCAAAACATTTACATTGCGGCCTATATGTCGTTGAAGCGGCCGCTTATTTAGCAACAGGTCTATTCAATGAAGGTAATTCATCCCTCCTGATGGTAATGAACGAGGCAGGAATAATAGTTGGCAGCCAGAGTAGAAATTATGCCCAACAAATGGATGAGCAACGTGTGAAACGACAAAATCGACGTAACTCCATGGAAACCAAAAAAGGTCGGGTAGCTCGAAAAGCTGCTCTACAAGCTCAAAATGAAGCTTTTAAAGAAGAAGAGGGGTTGTTATATGGTACCAGGAATAGCTGATTAGTCGGTAAGAACTTGATATTAGTGATAATGCCATTTAATTTATAATTTTTCAGAATTTTTTTTTCAATCGCGTTTTTCTCAAAATGACTTTTTTCAAGATGGCGTGGGTTTTCACTCAAAAAGTCATGAACCGATCATCTTCAAATTCAATCTCATGATTCTTTATTATATTACGAAGAATATGAACCGAAAATAGAGGTGATATTATATTTTTAAAGGTAGTTTTTTATTGCATAATCAACGAAAAAAAATGGTGAGAATTGAAAATTTTTTTCAAACACCTACTAAATTTGTAATTTTTATTACTTTTACCTCCATTGAGGTTCATATTCTTGCAAAATACGTTATTAATGTAAAATTTCAAGCTGTGTGATTTCAGATGAAAATTGGATTGGCTTCAACCCACGCCAACAACTAAAATGATAAGGAGCAGCGTTCATCGGCGTATAACTGTGTTATTTGTGGGTCGAATCATTTCAAATAATTTGTAAAAATAGTTCAAAATATATAAAAAAATGTCCTTAAAATGCTGTTTCATTATAATTGATTCTTCCTTTCTAAAAAAAATCATGAAAAAACAATAAAAATCAGTCTCCTAACTAGTTTTCCCTCCTTAAATCGACGAGTGTCATTTCGTGTCCTTGCCCGCTTTCCTTTTCCCCGCCCGCGCGAATACCGCCCTCGCTGATCGTGGCGAACTGGCCGGCGATTAAGGCTGGAAAAGCCGCGCGTGTTCGCGCTTTCGTGGACCTTTTTCAGGTGCAGAACACACACGAGAGAGACAGCAAGAGCAGCTATCTCTCACATAAGAAAAGCTGAGAGGAATACCTCTAGGCGTTGTTAGCGGGGTCCGGCATTTTACGGAGGTGCGATTGCACAAGCGACTAACGTCCGCTTGCACTTCCCGCCGCATCGAGGGATCAAAGCTGCTGAGCAGCAGCAGCACATCATCCCGCCAGGGCAAGTCGCCCGGGCCATTGCGTAAATCCCCCTGCCAAAACCCTGTTACAACATATATTTGTAATATATTATTTATAAATAAATTAAGTGATAAAACATATTTAAAAACTCATAAACAGTGCAAGAAAATTTAATCAATAATTTTCATATTTTAGTTATTAACCCATTAACGCCGCGGTGATCAGAATTTTTACTAACTGTTCAACGTGTTTATTTATTATGTTATCGGATCAAAAAAGTAATGCAATACCTCTATTCCTACACGACATTTGATGCTCTATCAGAAACTGAGCTCGAAATTTCGATTAGACATCGAGAAAAAAAATATGGCCAATTAAAACGTGAAAAGCGTAAAATTTTCGAAAAAAAAATTTTTTCGCATTTTTTTTCACAATGATACCGCAAAGGTATCAACTTTTTACTATGATAAGAGGTGATCATGGCACTCGAACATTAAGAGGAATTTTTTTCAGAAAAATTCATCGACGGGTTTTTTCAAAATGGCGGCGAGAATGAAAAAATTTTATAAAAATCTTAATCTTAAAGAACAAAAATGTCTTAAAATTAGTCAAAGAACACTCTAAAATTTTTTATGTTCTTTAAAATTTTTTCATAAAGTCTATAGATTTAGAGAAAAAAATTTTTCTTGAATGGTACTGTGTGTCTTGTGGTATGTTAAAATACGACGTTATATTTTATTAAGAACGTCGCAATTAAAACTACGACTCGCCCGGATGTCTAGACCGAAAACTGAATCCATAGTCACGCGCGGCGCATCCGTTCTTACACATACACACTCACACATATACCCAACGATTAACGCGCGATTTCCCACCGTCATCCTACGATCGACTAGTTTTGAAGAGTAGGAGTAAGTAGAATAGAGGATATAAAAAGGAGAGCACTGGGCGCGCGATAACAGAAGAAGCATATACAAGAAGACACAGAGAGAGGAAACAGACAGAGGGGAAGCAGAGACAAGAAGACGTAGAGATTCGAACCTGCAACTCCGCATCCAACCACAGCACTCATCATTCGATCACAACAGCATCCGACTTACTCCACCACCATACGCGACCGCGAATACCGAAAACCTCTCTCTCGGTTACGTACAAGTCCGATCAATAAACCTAGCCATTTATCAACGATCATTGTCGTTCATTTACTCGCCTTTCTTCATATATCTCGCTTGCCCCCTCCCCCCCTCCCCGGCCGAGTGTGAGCAGAACCGAG
>UELU01140908.1:0-16279 GCA_900490025.1 Megastigmus dorsalis | reverse complement strand
CACACACACACGCAGATAGAGAGAGAGAGAGAAAGAGGAAGCGCGCCTTCTTCTCGTAAATCATCTTTGCCTTACCCATATAATCCGTATTCAATCCTCAAACGTATATAACGTGCCAAAGCTTGACGAGTGAAAATGTGTGCGTCCCAGACTTATACACCACCTTAAACGCCTCTTCGTCTCTTCCTTCGATGGATATAAAATCGTCTTTGTAATATCCCGCCGGAATCTACTTCAGTTCTTGGCAATAATAGTTCCTTAATTTGACCGAGCAGTTACTTACTCAAATTACTAAGTTTACGTCAAGTTTATGGTGGGCACATTTCGAATATGAATGAGAAATTGGTTTCTTTGTGCGAGCAATTTGCCGTAAAAGTTTTGATTGATTTGAATTGGAATTATATTTGATCCCATTCAAGTGGGTTATCGTCTTGATACTTTCCATTTAAAAAGACGTTGGCGGCGAATTGAAAGAACCGTGATGATTACTTATTATTATAACGTGATTTGGGTAGTACATTTAGCACATGGATCAACTTTGAACAATATTATCAAACCCATAATTGTTCATACAAATCATATTCCCAGTTGAACGCTATATATCATTAGCCAGAACCAATGTTCCCTGGGATCAACAGCTTTCGCGCTTATTTCACCCAAAAGTTTTAATCCAGCCGTCTCGAAGGTAATATCCCTCTGCACTTTCTTACTTCCTTATTCAAATTCAAATCCCAACCACAAAGATATCCCTACTGCACCTTTCCCGGCTAACCCAATCGGCGTAGTTCGTTCAACCTCTCTTATCGGACCGAGTCACCTTCACTCGAGCAAAAGTAGGTATACTTCGACTTTTTTACTCTCCTTTTTTCCACAAGTTTCGGGGGCATGCACATCAACGATCTTGTCGTCATCGGCGGGCTTAACCTCGCCGTTCTCCACGCGAATACTGGCACGCTGCAGAGATGCACAGGATGAGCAGAACACAACGACTCTGCAGAGCACGGCTACGCAGCAGCAGCAACGCCGCAGCAATAGCATCCCGCGGGAATACTCGACTAGTGTTTGTGTCTGTGTGTGCGAAGCGCAGCGCGTTTCTGTGCAGCGAGTAATTAATGAAACGCCTTAATTAGCATTCCGTGCCCGTGGCTCCTCGTGTACGTGTGCGTGTGCACTCGCGTTCCTATACGCAGACAGGATGTAAACGGCATTCTTGTGCTCGACCGAGTCTCTCTCTCTCCCTCTCGTGGTGCAGGTTGTCGTACAGTCTCGCGCGAGCTTTTCGTCGAATCTCTCACTCTCTCTGTCTCTCGCGTGTGCGCGCAGGTATATATATATATATATACACGTGTATGCTTGCTCCTTTTTTTACACTCGAGCTCTACTCTTTTCGCTTTAATGGCTCGATTAGAGGAATGACATAACGAGCTGGCGGGAAAACTGGGGATTTTTTTTCTCTCCCCCCCCTCTTGCTCTTCTCTTTTTCTTTTTCATTAGCCTGCATCAGCTCCTTTCTATCAGTACCACCGACTCGCTGCTGCTCTGTCTTCTTCTTTTTTTTTTCGCGAGTTCGTTTGTACTATCCGGTGCAGTAGCGGCAGCGGCAGCAGCAGCACGGCTTCTCTCTCTCTCTCTCTCTCTCTCTTTCTCTATCTATCTATCTATCTATCTCTTTCCCTCTCTTTCCCTGTCTTTCCCTCTGTGCGCGCCGCTGATTGTTCGAGCGAAATAAAAAAGGAGTGGTACGAAGAAATTCAGCCGTTCTTTTCGCCTTCCCTATACCTATCTCGCCCGGACTCCTCACCCTCCTTTTCCTCCTCCTCCTTTTTTCGTCTGCCGGATCGCGCAGATTTGAGGGAATGCGCCTGCTGCGGTTTCTCTAGTCACCGTATAACCCAATCTCTCTCTCTCTCTCTCTCTCTCTCTCTTTCGAAGCAATAAGTTTATCTCGTCGCTTCTCTCTTTCTCCCCACACATAGAAAGGATGGTAATCTTGTCACGAAACGAATACGTCTCCTGTCTGTCACTTGTAATTTAAATTATCCTAGAACGGAATCATCCAATTCGACATCAAAGACTGCGGATTATTACATCCTGGATTTGTCCGAGTGCACCATGAGCGCGTGTGTCATCTTGTTCTTGAATGCGATCCCTCAGAGAGAAAGCGAGTAGAGAATCGTCAATGTCGAAAAATGTATGTACCGGGCATATCGGGGGTGAATGCGCGGGGAGGGTTGGGCCGCGCGCTGCTGCAGAAGCCAATTGCCATGAATTTCCCATCACACCGCCGCCGCCGCGGCCGAAGCAGGCAGCATTTCAAAAGCCACACACCGTGTGGCATGCACCAGAAACGCTCTCAGGATATATATATATATACACATACACGCGCATACATGTACGTCTACATACATCGCACACGGGGAGTGACGTCGATATATACATATATATATACCTCATGGACGCGAGCATACATGCGAAGCACCTCAAACTATCGCGTGCCAATCAAGCAGTCAATCGAACGAATAAACGTTATCCCAAAGGCCTTTCAATTTCCTCCCTCTCTCTCTCTCTCTCTCTCTCTCTCTCTCTCTATACGTTATACATATACATATATTACACACGCGAATATTCCCTTTTGCAACGCGCAAGATACAACACTTACGAATACACGCGGCTGCTGCGTGTATAATTTCAATTTCCCGGCACGCGCGCAGCAGCAGCATAGAGGCATATAGGAGGCCACCGGAAAGAAACTCATTTTGCGTTTTTTTCGCTGCTCCGGCCGCCTTTTCAACTCGGCGCAGCACCGTTACGCGCGGCTCTGGCGTGTGTGTGTGTGTGTGTGCGGTATATAGAAAAGAGACGGTTTTAAATCGGCCAGTGTGACGGAAAGGTCCGAGAAGAGAGATATGCACGCGTGTGTGTACCGGGGTATATACATTACACGCGTATAGAGACTCTACGGGCGCACACACACACACACACACACACAGACGCGCGCGCGTACCGCAAATCGCTGGCATTCTCAAATCTGTGCCGCCGCTGCCGGCTGCATCGCTCATCTTCCTCTCTTTCTCTTCTTCCGCTATCTCTCTCTCTCTCTCTCTCTCTCTCTCCCTCTTTTCTCTCGTAGCTCGCAGCATTGTGTGCTAATGAGACAGGGTCACCGAGCGCGTATAGTAATTCCCTTCGCTTTTCTTTCGCGCTCATTGTGCGCGCAGGGGAGTCTCGTCACGTGTACCTATATAAGCGCGCGTGTGCAGTATACGGGCCACTTTGTTGAGAGTGGAGAGGGTAGAGGACGAATTTTCGGTACGCTCTGGAATTTGAGGATGGAATGAATGCTGATCTCGACGGGGGATATATGCGTGTAGTGCTGCTAGAGAGGAGGGGAAGAGAGCGTAACGATTTTACTGGCTTGATTCAATTAGGCGATTCGTTATGATGTCGTGAGGTCCTTTTTCAAGGAGGGAATTCGGCCGATGGCTGAATATATGTATAGGCCACCTTTTCGTGTGTATTTAAAAGGAATGTTTTTTTTGCCGGCTGTTTCGATCGCTTGGGTGGTTCTGAAGTGCCTTTCCTGATTTTTTTCTACGTCTGTCAATTTTAAGATTAAATTTATGATTTAAATTGAATATTGTAAAGAAAAATTGAGTGAATTCTATTAAAATCTTTTATTTCTTTTTCTGATAAAGTCAGGTTGTATTTTTATAAAAAAATTCGTTTTGAATTTCCGAATATATTAAAAGGAATTCCATCATAATATTTTTGGTAAATCAGATTCTCTCCGTCAGAATTTAAATTCCGAATAGGATCAAGTGCTATGGAACTAGGAAATCTTTCATTTCTCTCAGGTCTTTCGAATTATACCTCCAATTTTAGTGGATAGATTAAATGGACATAAAAATAAACAACTGATTTCATAAAAGTACGTTATATTTACGGAGAGGAGCTGCCTATGAACAAATATTTATTTGATACTCCGTTAAATAAACAGAACTTTTATCAATGCGGCGATATACGTATTTTATATACGTACGCCTGCATAATACGCGGTTTCAGTAATTTGTAAAATATGCAGCAATTAATATACGATTGCATTATTTTGCATTTGTTTAAGCTGTCCTTTTGGTAGTTTTTTCGATACTTTAACAGATGTTAATGTTATGCAAATTAAGATGAAAATATTTTGCTTCTTATACGTTTTAATTATTTATAATGCAAGAGAGCAGATTTCACCTGACAGAAATGTCAAGTCATCGTTCCACCGATGTTGTATTCAAATCTTTGATTTTCGCCTAACAATAATAATCTTTGCATATCATTCCATTATTATTGATAAATTTCTAAAAATTAAATAAACTGATATACCTAATAATCAATTTTCAACATTATTTTTATTTGGATGTGCATAATGCAAAATTAAGTATATCAATTTGATCGGAGTCTAAAATAACGTTTTTTAAAGTTTCACAATATTTGTCTCTCATTGGTGACACGTGTATATAACATTATTAATTATTTTAATGAAGTGCTAATGAATTGATAGGGTTTTTGATGGTCGCCCTATATTAGGGGACAGATAAAGCGACGTTCATTAATTTAATTAGCGAACTCATTACAATACGATTGAATACGTATAATTTAAGGATTAATCGTAATTTGATATAGGACAAACGAGTTAATACCAGAATTCTCATATAAACCCTTCTTGCTGCGTTACAACAGATGTTTCAAAATGCACTATACAAACTGGAAATGATTTGATTGATCTCCAATTAATTATATTATATAGAGATTTCTCAAATAAACTGAATCTAATTCCATTATAGTCATTATCAGAAATTCACAATCAAATATAATATTACACTCATAAATAACAATTTAGATATCCTGCGAATTATACGTGGGTCATAGATCAATCTCCCACGCCAATAATACAACGTTTAAAAGAGGAAAGGACTAAGCTCGCTCATAAAACCCACCCACAACTATAAATCTATTGAACGCGGTCATCAGCAAAACGCAATTAGTCGGATATTATATAGGTCGTGATATTATACGAAATTTCCCCTCTCCCCGATTCTAGTCGTTAAAACGAAGGAAATACCTTTCCTTCGTCATCCCGTAACGAACGACGTCTAGCGTACCCAGGCATTATACTTTGTACAGCCGTCGAGTTAAAAAGAGAGCGAAGCAACAGCTGCGCACTGCAGGCTGCAAAGAAGAGCTCCATGTTGGGGCGCGCGCCGAGCCGAAAAGCGACGTGTGCATGTAAGGATGAAAGAAAAGGTGCAAAATTGCGCCTCGTCGCCTCCAAGTATAATTAATTAGAATCGCTCTCGCTCTCGTGTTCAGTGTACTAGTATGCTCTACTCGCCTCTCTCGCTATACTCGCTCTCTCGCCACTGCATCTACTACTGCCCGTTTAGCCACGCGTAAAGCCTTGCCCCGCTTACTTTAGCTGTACAGAGGCAGTCTTACGCTGCGAGCTGATACTGCGCTCGGTGATAGTTTTACTTTTAAATAGCTGCAAGTTTACGACGCGGTTGGTTGGGGTGCGTCTATAGAGTATGGGATATTGCGTATAGAATGTTGAGGAAAGAGCTGTTCTTACATATAACCTGTACATACAATATTTATGATATGAGATAACGCCGTTCGTATTATAAAAAATTAAGTACTACAATAATTGTATACTTTTATTTTTATTGTTATACTTCTTAAAGAGAAAGTATAAATAGTGCCTTTATTATGTGAATCGCTATTATTATATGCTTATAAAGACTACATTACGGTAACAGATTTTATAATATCAAGTAGTAAAATAAAATTCTTCGTTTATAAGTAGTTATTATAACTATATGTTACTGCTGCTTCGGTGCAAATTAGCAATTAAAAGTATATAATGTCAATTTTATTTCTTCCATATTTTTCAAATACACGAAATAAGATCAATCAGATTTTACTCTATATCTTATTTACCTATATTGTCAAACTTTTCTCCCCAAGTTTCTTAAATTATGAATATATTTCCAAGCCTTTGGTTCAAGCTGCGTTAAACGTTCGAGCGACAGTTAAGAGTAACACGCGCGGAATATCCCGTGTACTTACACAGCGAGAACACACGCAACGTAACGCAACAGCCAAGTCAGAGAGAGAAAGAGAGAGCAGAGAAACGAAGAGAAGAAGAAGAAAAAAGGGCAGGGCTCGTCTTCGTCGTCTTCGTCACGGCCGTTTAAGCTCGTTCTTTTCTCTCTCCCTCTCTTTCTCTCTGCCTGTGTCGGCGTGTTGAACGAGCGGCGGCGGCGGCGGCTCGCAGCAGTGACTCGCTGCTATTTCTCTCTATGCTACTTACTCCTCCTTCCGCGCCTGCGCAATTATCTAATTAAACATCCTTGGCCGTAATACACCTTTTTTTTTTCCTTTCTACTCTCGCTCTCTGTATCAGTCAAAAAAAATTCGTTCGTCTAATGGCATCCCGATGCGTCTTTGGTTACAGGATGGCTGCGGAAGCGGCGAGCAAGAAGGCCGAGCGCGAGACCCTGCGCGGAGTCATCCAGCAATGGAACGCCAACAGGCTGGACCTTTTCGAGCTCTCCGAGCCAAACGAGGTGAGTACATGTGCACACACCCTTTAACACACACACACACACTGCACACAGACAAAGATATACACGATCGACGCGCTCGCCTCTGTAGCTATATATATACGCGTGTCAAAGGCACTTGCAGCAGAGCAGCGGGGCCGGCGCGCTTTTAATTATGCAGTGCAGGGAGAGCTTTTAAGGCGCGAAATTCTCTCGTTCTTCGAGGGTGTGTATACGTCCTGGATTTTCTCGGGAGAAGGTGCGCGCGACAAGCTGTGCGCACGTGCTCTGCTGTGTGTGCAGAGCAGTTCACTGTCTCACTCTCTCTCTCTCTCTCTCTCTGTCTCTCTCTCTTCCTCTCTTGTATATAATACTGTTGCCGCGAAATACGCGGGACGTAGTACGTTCCGTGTATAGTGCAGTCAGCAATAGCAGCGAGATTTGAGAGGCGTGCACTTTTTCCATTAGAATTTCTCTCTCTCTCCCTCTCTTACTCCCCCGGTGTTGAGTCTTTTCTTTTTGCTTCTTTTTTGTGTAAACTCCCTTCTGTTCTTCTTCTTTTTTTATTTTGTTCGGTTCTCTTGGGGAATGTGCAGACATTTCTGGAAGATCGTTCGGAATTCCAAGGCTGCACCGGACACAAGTTCCGCGATGATGTGTGTGACGCTGCAGCTGTGAATTTTTAGTCTATATGGTTACAACAAAGGAACCGAAAGAGTAATGGAAGAAAACGTTTCTGTTTACGTCTTACTTTGTATTCTGAGTTTATTTACAAATGTTATCCTAAATTCACGCAGAAATGACTTCAATGCGACTGTGCTTTACTGCAATTGAAAACAAATTTTACAGTGACGTTGCAGTAGTAATATGAGATGTAGTTTTGAGTTTATTGAATGATGGACACAGTAACATAATGTTATTTTTAAATCTCACATTATAAAGAAGGATATTTCATTAATTTGATGTATAATAATTTAATTATATTTTTTTTTTAATTAACCGAAAAAACAGTCATTTCCAAATGAAATGATTGATATATATTAAATATTTCAAATTCACTTTTTTGAATCACTGCAGGTAAACATCTCTTGTGCACTGTTCGAAAATTGCGTTACTTTAACTAAAATATTTGATAATACTCAAATACGCGAAAAAAAAAATAAATCAACGGTTCCTCGCCTACAGTTCCGCTCTAAAATATATTTTAGAAGTGACGAATTAAAAAAAATTGTAGCACGAATATGTATGTATGTAGGAGAAGCGATTAATTAGTTTTGAGTCCGCGCGTCAAGTCAAAGAAAAATGTGGTGGCAAAGTATAAAGCGAGAATCCGTTTCAATAGTGAAACTTTCATAAATCAAATGTGTATACACTTTGAACTTTGGTGTGCACCAGCAGTGGTGTTCAGAAACGGGACGATATGCCGCGCAACGGAGAGGGTGAAAAAAATTGATAAAAACGAAACGCATTATAAAATATCGCGTGCGGTGAGTCTTCCGATATTTAATCTTTTAAAAAGGTTGACGCTCGAATGAGAGCGGAAAGAAATTCAGATCCGAAATTATTTAGAATAAACGCGCTCGCGCGCGCCCATCTGCATATGACCAGCCAAACGAAAAATAAACGAAAATACGTATTTCAATTTTTTAATTATTCATTTATTCCGGTCGCTAGATGATGAGCCGTCGCTTCAAACTAACATCACTCAATTTTGTACATGTACTTCTTTTCGAACTCCGCAGTTTGCCCTGCATAATTGACATCAGCTCTCTCGGAAAAATGTTTCACGCTCGGGTCGCCAAGTCGCAACATTAACGCTGTTATAATAACTCCGAGGCGATGACGGAAGTTGGGAAAAACTTATAATATCTCGTGGACGTGTGGGGAAGGGGCGACACGATGAAAAACCAAAAAAAAAAAAAAATAAATAAATAAAGTCAAGACGCGCGGCGAGAGAAGCAACTTTTTCAGCCAATTAGTCGCGCGGGCGAGGAAAAAGAAAGATTCGCTGCTGCCGCGTTCGTTTAATAAAGTCCGCAGTGCACATGTCGGGCGTGAGATTGTTTTGACACTAACTAGTCGTGACGCGTGTACGCTTGGCTTGCAACAGCGTTGACGACGGCGGCGGCACCGGCACCAGTGCGCAACCCCGTCTCGCGCGCTTACCATTCGAACTTCATTAGCTGGTGTCTGTGTGTGTGTGTGTGTGTGCGCGGTGTAGCCGCCTCTTCCTTAAACCGAGAGAGGCACAGGGGCGGCAACGTCGTCGGCTCACCGTCCGCATAACGAGCTTGCAGTTTGCTCGTTTCTCAGGAGGTGAAGCAGCACGGAAGAGCAACAGAGCAGCCGCTGCTGCAGCTTTGTCCCCGTCTCGCAAGTCAAACTAACCCTCTTCCCCTTATTAATCTAAGGAGCGCATATAGCCCAGATGTGCATGTATACATGATGTTCCGTTTCGTGCAGTGCTCTCACCCGAACCCCCGAGTATTTAAAAGCACCGTAACTGCTGTTGCCTGTTGAATATATGTATTGGTTTGTAGAAAGATGCAGAAGTGCGATTATTTTAGGGAGAATAAGTGCTGGCCTGCACTTTTTCTTATATAAATCGCACACAAATTTCAGATATCATATATACTACGATTATTTGTAAGATTTTTTCTTAAATTTTAATAAAACGCAAACGTCAGCGCGCAATTTGGATTGCATCTGCAACATTCGAAACGTATTGGAAATTTTACCTCGATGAAATTTAATATAGTATCTTGCAAAAGTTTGGAAAAGATTAATGAATACCCAATGCGCGGCCATAGCTTTTCAAAGTTCGCGAAATTCAATTAAAGAAAATGCTGCCGTATATGTACCAAATCCCATTTAATGGCGCGAGCGTGTAAAACTTTCCCTCATAACTTATGTAACTGTTCATCGTCTGCTATTTAGTTACAAACTTGGAAAATTCAACAAAAACGATATATAGGTATATATATATATATATATACACTGAAAGAAAATGTTCTCCTTTATACACGGCACTATATATCGTATCGCTTCCGACACAGAACAGACCCTCCATACACTTTCACAAACACACACACACACACACATACACACACGCACAGACACAGAGAGAGAAGGAGAGACACATTGACACAAGTTATACGGTATGACATAAGGCATGTTGGTCCGCAGGATCTCGAGTTTCACGGGGTGATGCGCTTCTACTTCCAAGACAGCGGCCAGAAAGTGGCGACCAAGTGCATAAGAGTAGCCTCGGACGCCACGACGCAGGCCGTGATCGAGACGCTCATCGAGAAATTCCGTCCAGACATGCGAATGCTCTCCGTGCCAGAGTACGCGCTTTACGAGATCCACGAGAATGGAGGTGAGTGCTTTTCCTCATAAAAACCTCCTCCTCCTCATCCTCGTTCTCGTCCTCGTCCTCTTCCTTCGCCGGACTCGACCGCACTGCCGATTATGCGGATCATCCACTATATATATATATATATATCTCTCTCCCTCTCTCTCTCTCTCCTTTACTTTTACTAGCGACGGATGTTGCGTACCTACAGACCGTCGTTGTTTCTTCTTCTTTCTTTTTTTTTTATTGCGCGGAAGCTTTGTGTATATATAAGAGACGCTTTGCGTAAGCTGAGCGATTGCTTCGGAGGATCCTTGCGAGAGAAGAGAGCAAGTTATGATCGAGAAGGGTGCATCAACGTTTATGATATAGAGAGTCGGAAAATTATGTGTGTATATCGCAATAAGATCGGTTTACGGGGTTCCGCGAGCGTTCGGCGCTATATACAGTTTGATTATGATGCCGCGCAGGCCCGGGAAGTTCTAAAATTTTTATCTCCCGGCGAGCGCACAAAGTCGCGCGATAACCAAATAACTTCGCTCTTGGCTGTTTTATGACCTTAAATCGTTCGATCGCTTGTTATTGCTAGCCTTGCATCGGATACTTTATATATAACTTGAGCGAAAAGCGTATCTACACAGAGAGAAATTGAATTTAAAGTACTTCGGTAAATAATTATATATATATAACTTTTAATTGGAACTGTATTCAGTTGGGTTTAATTAATATCCGAGCTCTGAATGAGTAATGTTGTGATTCACCGCAAAGAGGCTTTTAATGAGCCAGAAATCTCTTTTGTGAAAGGTTTTAGTTTCTCGTGTTTCGCGTCTCCCAATTAGGTGAATAATATTTTAATCCGCGATACGCGAGAATTGTTCCCAGGGTAATATTTCCCCTAAAATATTAGTGTTCCCGACTATAAATAATCCAGTACGCTCATATATATATATAGATAAGCTACCGAAATGACATGTGGAGCTGATTTACTTAACTTAATGTACATTATTCACCAAGTAAAAGTAGCTTATGATATAATAATGGATTATTTTAACAGATATTCTGAAAGTTTTGAGCAATCATTTCAAAATCCATTATATCATTTTGCTATAATCGATGACGAAAGTTTCCATTTCTTTTATCAAACCGGTGGGTTTTGTCCTTTAAACTCGATATATCACAGTCGCATATATATCTTTACTTTTCCCAGTCTCGCGCAAGAACCGCTTTCAGGATGAAAGTTTTTCTTTCGTGATTTTTCGAGTAACCCACATTTTAAATCAAGGTCAAAGTTTTAATAGTCCGCAGAAATAAAGTCACCGCTTTGATATTGCTTTTGATCATAATGAAATTGTTTCGAAACAATGGAAGGCATTTATTTTCGATTCGCGCCCATGCATATTGATGAAATATCGGTTAAACCGACGATTCAAGAATATTAAATTATGATTAAAATTAATTTTATATTAAAAGTGTCACATATACGTCGAAATCATCCATATATCCGCCACATTAATTTCTAATATTAATTTTTGTAATTTGAGCAAAGTTGTAAGAAAGTCTACGGAAAGTCTGAAACTTTATCTACGCGAAATGAAAGCCGCATTGATACCGGAATGTTTTAATAACCTTATGCCAGTATGAAACCGGTTAAAAATATATATCGGTAGTAAAGTACTTTCCAAAGATCGATTTTCATAATTAATTTTTATTCCAACTTGCGAGATCGAATCCAATCGCGGGAAATGTATTTTTTAGAATCGTAGTAAAAGAGAAATCAATTAAAAACTAAATACTGTATATTTAAAATGTTTGAAAAATATTCAGATTGTATTCACACGAATGTAGAAATTTTAGTTTCCAAGTATCGACGTACAATTTCAACACTCTTATCAATAATAAACGCTGCTTATAAAACTGTAGATCATGCAATGTGCAAGAAAACATACGTACTCGACAGACAATTGAGCAACAGAGCTGTTTTTGAAAACATTTACCTATATCACGTTTCATTTGTCTTTTATGTTTAGCAATATTTTTAGCGTTTTCCTTTATAAAAGAACGATGCGCTTGAATGTTTAAGTAAGCCATTCGATTTTCTCTCGGAATATAGAGTGAAGCTGCTGGCAGGCGTTTTAGTTTGCGCGCTGCACACACCACTCGATAAAAATCACGCAACGGGAAAACCCGACTCCGCAGGGCATGTGTACAGTGTGGCCATTCATTATTTAAGCCTTTATTGATGCATTGAACTCTACGGATCGGTTATTAAGTATTTATAAAATATATAAGCTATCCGCTTACCACTTTTTAAATAAACATGCAAAGCCGGGACGAAAATAAGTTTATGCAGTTGTTGCTCACTCTTGCTATTGCGATGTTTCTTTAATACTGATTGTGTTCGAATGTTAGCTTAGATTGATTATTAAACAGCACATACTTCAAATTACTTTATCCAAAATATCCTGTACAACTTCAAATATAGTATTACAAAATTTATATAAATAATTAATAATGTTATTATTATATATATATATATATATATAAATGATATTGTTGTTCGTATCGGCTCGTTATTAAAAATATACGGAATCGCTTTGTCAACGAACAGACTTACTTTATGCACAAAATTATCTAATTAATTCCAGTGTGTTTTTACGAAGAGAGTAAAGAAACGCCTGGAATTACTGCACATATCGCGTCAGTGGGGTAAAAGTAAATATTAGATTAGTCGGAATATCATGAAAATATTGCATACACGGAATTCAAGAGTTAATTCAATGGAGTTTATACTAGCTATTTCAAAGCCTCGCGTTTCTAAAATCGTTTGCTTTGACCGCAACAAAATAAGCAATTCTCTTTCCGCCGCGACGCATAAACACAAAGTACTCGAGATTTTCTATTTAATTGTAATTTCAAACCTAAACGAGACATACCGCATATTAAATTTCTTGCTGCGGAATTCAACTCAGACACACACACACACACACATACATACACACAGATTAGAAGAAGCTCCCTGTAGTCCAATACTAAGTGGATGAAAATCTCTTTATACTAAAATGACTTTTGATTTTATAATGCGGGATGAGAAGGCTCTCAAAGCTAAGCTTAATTAATCTTAAAAGGTTTTACTCCTCTTAGTAAAATTAGTTAATTATTATATTTTTATTATCATGGTGCGTTAATATTCTTGAACTACTTTTACTGCGATACTCGACAAGTGCAATTAATTATGTTTTCTTGCAAAAAATTAATTAAACATCTACAAGTTAAAATAATAGTTTTAAAGTTCCTCGACGTGTATTCACGAAGGAATTCTCTTAGCCAGGTAAGTACTCGAGAATCGAAAGGTGGAAATCTTTTGTATTTTGATATGACTATGATATAAACTCTTTAGTGTCGCAATCTCGTTTGGAGTAAAACCCTTTCCCCTAAAACAGCTTCCACTGAAAATTCTCGTTCTACACATAGAGCAGGGCTATCCTGCCGAATATGAATACTTCAATTTGAAAATATTTAGTGCGCAAAGAATAGGTAGTCTAATATATAATCTCACAACGCATCGGGAAAAAGTACGAGTGAAATTTTATCGTCAGATTTTATCGATACTCGCATTTATTGTGAACTCTGATATAAAACCTTCGTAATAAGAAAATTCGTCTACACTCTATCCCTAAAAAATACCTGTTCACATCTATCTCCTTTCCATCGAATAAAAAGTTTACACCAGTCCCCGAACACACCTAATTCTAATCTCTTTTAAAGAACGATAATGAAAAAAAATCAATGTCGCCAATCGCGAATGTTCGCAGAGGAGCGTAAGCTCGGCCTCGAGGAGAAGCCACTGCTAGTCCAGCTGAACTGGCACATCGACGACCGCGAGGGTCGGTTCCTGCTGCGCCGCATCGACGACAAGACGAACGCCCAGGGGGTGGGTTTCGCCGAGGCCTCGAGCTTTCGGCGCAAGCTCAGCAAGCGCGAAAAGAAGCAGATGAAGAAGCAGGAGAAGCTGGGCAGACTGAAAAGTGCGGCAGCCGCGGGCGAGCAGGACGAGAACGCCGCGCCGGTCGATCAGAACGGCGTAGCTGAGAAACTCTACACAGGTGAGTCACGATCTCGAGAGACACGTATTACAGCCGTACGTATGTACGCGACGTGTGAAATGGCTTATCTTATCTCGTGCCGAGCTCTTTGATAAGGATTGCGTGCGCGTGTATGTGTGTGTGTGTGTGTGTGTGTGTGTGTGTGTGTGTGTGTGTGTGTTTGCACGTGTGTTCGTGTGGCTGCGCGGCGATTTTTTCATTCTCTCTTGCGACGAGATCGCTCGAATGTATATGATATCTAATTATAAGTGTGCTGTCATGAATGCGTTGGCAATTGCTCGCCGGAATGAAATCATACTTATGCAATCGTTTGCTGCTTCGGCGACGGATAATAGTTTATCGTTTGGTGTTGCTCGGTGGGAAATAAAATTTTTATCGATTGGCTGGTGCAGATTTTTTGCTTCTCGTAAGAGATATTTTTCAAAGGCTGCTTTGTCGAGGATTCTTTATAGTCTCGGAGGCTGGCGTGACGTGAAAGCTGCTTTTCAGGCGGTTTAAAATAAGACTCGTTGCTTGTCAATTTTTTAAATTTAGTGTTGATATATATAATATATATTTAAGGTGTCGTTAAAGAATAATAATGGCTCGTCGTTATCGAACTTTGCGTCGACACTGCAGGCTTTCTGATGCAATATTTTTGTTTCGAGGTCGTTTTTCTGAAAAACAGTGTTTGCAATAAATTCTTAATTCGTACCATGATTGTTTTCCTTTTTGCCTTTGTCAATAAGCTTGAGTAATGGGAAGACGAGATATTTCAAAATCTTTTAAACTTTTTTCATTCTAAGATCCTGTATAAAAACATTAATTGAGGAAATAGATTCGTAACAGAAACTGATGCAATAATACGAAAATTCAGAGTACATGAGTGATGTTACGTTTTTTATTCGTTCGATGAACGTGTTATTGTTGACATATCAATGTACAAGTGTACTCCTCAGGTTTATTTAAAGGTTATCTTCAAGGTGCGATAAATTAAGTACCGTTATCGAATCTTAATCGCGAAATTAAAGACCTGATGTTTATAAAATAAAGAAACAAATACTTTTAATCAGTTAATGCGCATTTCAATTTTTGTGCATTTTAGGAAAGCTTCCGAATCTCTGCATTGTTTATTAATGGCTTTCCCTTTTGAAAAAGAGAATTGGCCACTATCACTGCTTACCCAAGTTGAGCGTCGTACTCGTAAACGGGTTCGTTCGAGCGTGAGATTAAAAAAAAAATTTGATTGCTTTAAATCGCTGAAAGGGTGATTTCAAGCCTAAAACCTCTTTTTCTCTGCACTCGTCCCTCCAGCCAAGCTCAATTTATTTTCGTTTTTTCTTTACCACGCGCGAAAAATCGACATCTGTCCATTCGAAATCTGAGCCGAACTTCGCCCATTAACTCGTCCATCTATTCAGAAATAGTCTAGAATACTGGATTCGATTGAACTTTTTCATGTTCGCCTCGATTTTTGTCGTCCCGCCACCTACTATCGCTTCGAAAATCCACCCCACTTTTGATCCCTTTCAAATCGCTCATAATTCCTGCAGCTGAATATTTTTTCAATTCCCGAAATTCCACAATGGAGTTGGCGCGCGAGCAGAAAACCACCCTATACATACCAATACAAAAAAAGAGAGGTATGAATATCAGGTAAGAGACGATTTTCTCGATGCACGCGCACGTGCGCGTGTGCGTGTATGTGTGCGTGTGGGTACGGGTATATGGGATTCGGAAGAGCTTGTCGCCGGAATTTTTCCGTGGTCGATTTTCAACGCCGACACGTGTCTGCGTGTCTATTGTAGGGGAAAGATGGACCGATATGAGTACACGAATTTTCAATGTATCGCCCAACTTTTAATAAGATAAAATTGCAGTGACACATTTTATTCAAGAGTGAACAACTTTGTTCGAGTATAAATTTTATCTACCTATAGATTGTATCAGATTCCAATGAAAAATCGTTCTAAAATCTCCGATTTTATGCTACTATACGGAAAAAAATCGCAAACAGAATTTCATGAACCTTCAAGCGAAATTTACCGAATAGCTTGAGCTAAACTCATCAAGCAAGATGTGATTGACGGTTATAGAACATCTACAGAACTAGTTCGGTAAATTTTGCTTGATCAATCGAGTAAAATAAGTTAGGCATACTTTACCTAGCCAATCGAGTAATTATTGCTCGCGCGCGTGCATTTTCTGTCGCTTGCCGCTGTAGTTGTTTACACCGTGTGATATGTACAGTC
>UELU01140907.1:10619-23137 GCA_900490025.1 Megastigmus dorsalis | reverse complement strand
TTATAATAGTTATGCTAGTTTGTTTCTGTAAGGTATCTAATTTATATATGCGTAATCATTTTTTATTAAAATATTTTTAATAGTTGAACTATTTCAAAATTATATCCGTCAAATTGTATCTTCTAAATTAAATCACAAAAATCTAATCCCAGAATCAGCAATCCTAAGAACGCCCATGGATCAATACGTATTAAAATATTCTTAATTTCTAACTATATTAAAATTTTATTTGTCATACGAGTTATGTCGAATGTTTAAGATCTGATCCCAGATTCGTGATTAGTGACTCCAAAACCCCGTAAACATACCTATTTAGTAAAAAATATATAGTATTTCAATTTTTCAAAATCTTGACTCGCCATCTTGGATCCTCTATTTTGAATTTTAAAGATCTTATTCCAGATTCGTAATTTTCGATTCCAAAAATCCCCAAGTATAGATTTTCAGGTCAATCAAATCAAAAGAAAAATTTATGAATAATGTATGTTTGAAAGGGTTAAATACATTAAGGTTAAAATTATATTTTTATACCATCTTTACAATTTCTCCTCATACCTTGGCCAATTTTATAGAAGCCCTCCAATTTTTAAAAAGCTATGTATTTTCTATCGAAATATTTACGATTTCGGCACAAAAAATCTCGTTTGTTCCCACTGTGCGCCACCTCGACTACATCCACCAACTCAATGCGCGGTTCGAGTACGTGCGAGGCGAGGACAACGTGATCGTAGACGCGCTCTGCAGAATCCACACTGTGTCGATGCCAACCACCCTGGGTGCCAAGACCATCAGCGAGGCGCAGGTGTCAAGAGGTACAGCACCTCCTTGAGCACCCTCGTCTCCAACTCCAGCAGCTCGCAGTGGAGGGCCATCCGCTCTACTGCATCATCGAGGGCAACACTATTCGACCCTACCCTGCCACCGTCGCTTCGAAGGAGCGCCTTCGACGTGGTGCACGGCCTCTCGCACCCCAATGGACGAGCTTCAGTACGGACGTCAGCAGAGAAGTTCTTCTGGCCCTGCATCCGCAAGGACGCCCTCGCATGGTTACGCCAATGCCAGCCGTGCCAAAGAAGCAAGGTCCATCGCCATAACAGGTCAGCGTTCCAGCGCTTCGACACGCCCGATGGCAGGTTCTGCCACATACACGCGGACCTCATTCAGCTTCCGCTGTCTAAGGGCATATCGCAGAGCCTCACAGTCATCGACCGATTCTCTCGATGGCCTCTCGCCATCCCTCTGCTGGACAAGCGAGCAGAGACCGTCCGTTGGGCGCTCTACAACGAGTGGATCTACGTCTACGGGTCTCGGCTCACCATCACCTCCGATCAAGGCGCACGATTCGAGGGAAACCTGTTCACCGAGCTGGCGCAATTCAATGGCCTGGTGGAACGCCTTCACCGCACTCTTAAGGCCACCCTCAAGTACTCACCACAGACACCATGGCCAGACGCCTTGCCCACGGTACTGCTCGGACTCCACACAGCCTTCAAATAGGACCTGTTCGCCTCTGCAGTAGAAATGCTGTACGGGACCACACTGCGTGTCCCCGGCGAATTTTTCATTTCAGGGCACCAGCCGGCGAACCAGTCAGCCTTCGCCAGACAGCTGCGGGACCTGTTCGCAGCGATCAAGCCGGTTCCAGCTTCGGACCACTCTCTAAGGCGCCCCTTCACCCACCGGGACCTCCAGACCTGCACGCACGTCTTCTGCAGGCTGTACAAGATCCGGAAACCCCTGGAGCAGCCATACACCGGCCCTCATCGCATCGTCCGCCGGATCAACGCCAGGATCTTCGTCCTGGACTTCAACAGCGCAGACAAAACCGTCTCGACTGACAACCTCAAGCCAGCCTATCTGGAGACCTCAGACCCTCGACCACCTCCAGCTGACCGTTCGCCTCCGCCACCGCAGCCAGCCCAGCTTGACGACCTCAGCGCCGACCTATTATGGCCCGAGCTGGCACTCGTAGCTCGCCGCCATGAAGAAGAGGGAGAAGATGGGTTCACCCGCGAACCACCACCTGAGACGCCAAGGGACGACCAGCCCACAACGACCTCTCCAACACACCGGCCGCCCAAGAAGGTTTCGTTCTCGATGCCTGCCGGCACAAGCACTACGGAGGGAGTACCTGTGGGGGTCCACACCTCACCACCAGCTCTTCTCCGGCACCACCGTCGGAAACAGTCGCATGGCGAAGAAAAAGAGACGGTCTCACTTCCCCCCAAGTGTGCTGCGCATACCAGTTTACGCTCTCCGCTATCGCGCTGGAAGGACCGTCCGTCCGCCAATTTTACGCGCCTGTATCGATAGAAGAGTGCAATAAACGCTATTCTCAAAATCAAACCTTACGAGTTTCATCTTTTTCTTCCTCGCATTTTCCCGTCTCTAGGGCAGAGCGAAATAGCGCGACTCGCCTTGGGCAGCGCGCTACATACCCTCTGCTCATCGGACGCATAAAGACGCACCGCAACTCAATAGTCAAGATAGAGTAAGATTACAGCTTCAACTAGTCTTCTGCATAGCGCCTCAGTGGTACATGGCCTGGTGAACCGTAGGCTATACAGGGCTTTATTTACTTTATCTATCTAACGTAACATCAAGACTTACGACTGTTTCAGGAAAAGGTACAAGCCCCCCCCCCCCCAGATCCCCATCTGGGAGCCCTCCTTCAACTAAATTATTTATATATCTTTTGGAACCGAATAATATTGCTTTAGTCTTGTGTTGAGTCGAAGGGACATTCACTAGGCCCACTCTGCCACCCATCGTGCCGCTTTGGACAGTCGAGTTATATCCTCCAGAATTTTATTGGCAAGAGTCTGCAGATAAACGTGGAGATTATCTGTGTACAGTATCTGCTTGGCGGCCCGATAATCAAAACGATTCTTAAGATCAAGAATGTAGAGACTAAAGATCAAAGAACCAAGGACCGCTCTCTGTGTTACATCCGTGTTAGTTTCCAACCACGAAAAGCTGCCATTGCTTTTAGATAATACGCACTATGTACAACCTTGTAAATACGATTTAATCCATACGAGCGTGAACCTCCAAAATCCTAGATCGCGTAGTTTGCTCAGCAGTCTCAAAGGAGAGATAGTGTCAAATGCCTAGCTGAAGTTAAAAAGCAACAGCAATGTGATCATCCTTTTAGCTATACCTAGTCGTATGGTATCCATTCGTTTGAGCAGGGCTGTCTAAGTACTGTGATGCTGTCTGAAATCTGCTGAGTGTGCAATATTTTCGAGTATCTTGAATGGAAAGCACAGTAAGGCGAAGATGCTCAAGATTTAGTAGTAGTTAATAAGCCTCCGACCTGGGCGCATTTAAAAAGATTGTTGGCAAACAGATACCACGATCCTAGTTCAGAAAAATTATTATTTAATAAACTTAATTCGCGTTACCAAGAATTTAATCAAAATTATGAAAAATATGCTGATGCAGATAAAATATGCAATTAATGCGATTAATACGAAAAATAACTTTTATGAAAATGTTGCGAAAAATGTATTTATAAATGGGATCAAAGAACCATATCACTCACATTTGACACATTTCGAATTAACTGATATTCAGATAATGGAAGCGAATTTAATTTAAATGTATTTAAATTTTTTTGCCAAATACACAAAATCGAATGTCAAACTACCATCAATAGACGTTCTTTTAACGGACCAATAGAAAGACTGCACTCCACTTTAAAGGAAAAATTAAGTATACTCGAGAATCAAAACCCAAGAGAAACTGCCAAAAATCAGACGACTACCATGACTATTCATTAGATTAAGAAAAACTTCTTAACTTTTCAAGAAGATGAAGATAATTCGGATTCTATCGTATAATTCGGCAGCAATCTTGATTATATTTGTAAAAGGCATCGACATTAATCCGAATGCAACCCACGACGACTACCAGTAAGGAATTAGAAGAATTACTGAAGATTTCAATTATGTACATTTCAACATTAATGCAGCAGCTTTCAAAGATACCTATAACGATATTGTTACTAGCTATGGAATTTGATACGCATACCTGTACATTAGAGGATCATATTTATTGAAAAAAGCCGCTATTTTATACGAAGAAGTGCAAAATTTACAACAAATTATACTATTTCATAGCAAATTAAAAAGAAGATCAATAAAGGGATTGGGTACAGCCACAAAATTCATTTTTGGAAATCTAGACGCTGAAGACCTGGACAAAATAAATAATTACATAAACTCGCTTGAACGTCAACAACAAGAAGTCATAATAATTCTGAACAAATGAGTAAGCGTTATAAAGAACATAAGTAAAAGCATGAACGACCATGCTGCTATAATAAGTAGAAATTTAGAAAGTATATCTAAAACTCTTGACAGACAAAATGCCCATTTGCATCTATTAGAAGCGGTTAAGACTCTCATAATACAAGACCAGCACTTTTTAGGCTTACTGTATAAAATAAAGAGATCTTTCTGTTTTTTAGAGCAAACTTTCGATCAAGAATTTCTACCTTATGATAAGATATCAGATATGCAAGTACACTTGTTAAAAATTTATTCTCAAAAATAACTAATGTTGTATTATTATAATTTGATATATTTTTATTTTGTTCAAGGATCAATCGTATTAATCCAAAATGCCAGTGTTTATACTCTTAAAATTCCAATTCTGAATGATATTGAATTCTCCCTATTTCAAAGACTTGCTACAATCAACTACAATAATCAAACAGAAATCATAGCCACGTCTTGACAATTAGTAGGATCATCAATCAAATTATTTGTTAATAAATGCCAACAGATGTATGAGATAAATTATTATTAATGCGAACACCATGTTACCGAAGAAACCAACCCAGCCTCAATCTCGATGACTTTACCATTAGTATTAGCTTTCTTCATATGCAACAATTTGACACTTATCACAAGCAATTACCCGATATCTCTTGAATACAATAATAATAAAACCATATTTTATGGAACATTTTTAAACAGAGATAATAATGTACAGCTCCAAGGATATGATATAGAAGAAAATTTTGGAGAACTAAAATAACAAGTTAATCTTACGTTTAATAATCAAAGATCATCTACTGAATTTCGAACCGCTAATAACAATCACTTTGTCTCCAGTGAATACACCATAGCTGCGAACCTCCGATATTCAATTTCACTTATCTATAACGACTATTATAATTTTATGAGTAATCATAACATGCGGATTAATGTGCTACTTTTACAAAAGATAACACAACAATACACCCAGACAATCGATGTCGAGGACATCATCAAACCTAGGCCGGAAGGAGTTATATGATCTAGTCTCCGAACATCTCTTCTTCTTCAACAGTCGATTGCTCGACCAACTTGTTACCTCTGTAGAATTGCAAGAGACTGAATACCGTCCAGCATACAACTGTGGCCAAGAAAACAAAGACAATGAATGAATATAACAAAGACAATCAAAATACATAAGTCGGAAGGCAGTGACAATCAATTCTGTCCGCAACAGTAGGTGTCGTATTATGTCGGTGGATATAGCCCTGAACCATCCAAGCGCCATTCTAAGAGGTTTTATAACTCGAGGAATCATTGGTCGATAAATAAATTACTCATGTTTTTTTTTTAATTTTTAAACCGACCATCTATGCACATTAGAAGAAAAAGCTAAAGACGGATCAGGACATAAGCCGCGTAATTCACACAGACGTTCAACGGGGGCGAATGCAACGCCTACAGGGAGGCAGGCCTACAGCTTTGCCTTTTTCCGCCTAAACGTGAAACTTGGAGCGAGGAAAGTTAGCTCCTAGCGCCAGGACGATGAGATGTCGCCTTGACAGGAGCTAAGAGAAGATTGACTACTCCCGGCTCGACAGACGTGGAGTAAAGGGAATGAAGAGGGAGCTGCGGGTGCCCACGGTGGTGCGAGTACAGCCTATCGCTATAAGCTACTACTGCGGCTAAAAAGTGCGCTAATATTAGTTCACGTGTAAGTTATGCACGCGATGGTGTGAAGGAGGCATACAGCGGTTAGAACCTTATTTTAATAAAAATGTAATAAAAGTTAGCGTAAGTCAAATTTCGTTTTTACGTATTTTTTGTTTATCTTCATAAAAATACTATGAGACGAAAAATAACTTTTACTCTTCACCATTTAAAATGACCATTACTGATATTTCTTGGGAATTATTCAGAGAATTTTAATGAAATCGATCAAGAATAACTTTCGATCTTGAGAGAAATTTTAATGGAAAAAAAAAATAGTATTCTTCTTGAACTGTTTCCATATACAGGATGATTCAATAACATCGCATTTGGTATATACCATTCGATAGATCGCGAAATTCTAAGAATGACGTGACTTTCTAGTTTTTCGATCTGACAAGTAGTTTCCGAGATATTCATTGTAAAAAGTTTGTAAGATGAGCCAATTAGCGGGTAGCTACAGCGGGCGGCAGAAGCGGCGGAGAAAGATAGAAAGGAGAAGCGCGAAGAGGTGGGAAGGTGCGCCCGCCAGGCTCGTCGCTCGCGGTCGCGCGTACGCTTGTACCGAGCGCGAAGCGACAAAGATAATTAAAGCGCTAACTCATACCGCGGCGCGTTTACTTATTTTAATATTTATTTGATAACAAATTTATCGAATTAAAAAATGAACTAAAGATCTAGCATTAAAGAATAACCATAAATTTCCATAATAGAAAATGTGATGTCGCTAACGTCTAAGGATCCAGAAAATTTAGAGAATCTACCAAAAGTGTAGAAATACACGGTTAATATTAAAACTAATACACTAATCAAGAGAGTAAATAATACTTAGGAAAATATGTACAAAATTGAGATTAAGACTTTAAAAAAATGAGATTTTAATCTAACTAAAATACTAAAGAGCAATTATTTTTTATTGCTCAAATCACTCGAACTTAAATAATATCTCCTAAACATTCGTCATATTAAATACGATACTATTTTAGGTAAGTAATAATGCTTCGTTAATCTTTGAGAACACGATCAATAAAAATTTTGGAAAATATGATTTTTCACAATAATTTAAATTGATCAATTAACAGTTTACCGAATGTTTTGGAATGTTGCGTCAAGCATCCTTGATATGAAAATACAGACGAATCGTAGATAATTGCGCGAAATAAATTGTATTAAATAGTCTTAATTAATTATTCGGTCCCACAGGTTAAAACATTTCTTTCAGTGTACAAAAGATCTCAGCATTACTGTCGACGAGCAGCCAAATTTTAAGGTCATTTTATTTGACGGTTTCGCATTATTCTTTCACTCACGTTTCGGAATTCGTGCAATGCTTTTTCAATAAATGTATTTTCCAAATCATTCGGTAAGCTGTTAATTGATCAATTTAAATTATTATGAAAAATCATATTTTCCAAAATTTTTATTTATCATGTTCGTTGATTCTTTTATTCTCAAAGATTAACGAAGCATTATTGCTTACCTAAAATAGTATCGTATTTAATATGACGAATGTTTCGGAGATATTATTTAAGTTCGAGTGATTTAAGTTGTCAGTAATTGGGTCACCGTGTCCCAATTACTGGATTCACTCATATTCGTGTATATAAGCCTCACCCGAGTACATATAACCTATTCACGCTGAAATAGCTCGTCAGAATCGCGTACTAGACAGATAATTGTAAAACTAAACTGAGAATCGCCGATAATTAGAACTCGTCATATTTTTTACTTTGTTTCAGACATCTCTAAATGTCCTCCAACACCATCTATGGAATAAATGCTTTATTTTTATTATTTTTCATAAACAGTTGTACTATTTCTCCACGAGTTCACCCCCTTCCCTAAAACCCTGGTATACTCAAGCATCCGGGGGAAGGTCTTAACGTTACAAAGTAATAAAAAATAATTGCTCTTTAGCATTTTAGTTAGATTAAAATCTCATTTTTTTAAAGTCTTAATCTCAGTTTTGTACTTTTTTTCCTAAGTATTATTTACTCTCTTGATTAGCGTATTAGTTTTAATATTAACTGTGTATTTCTACACTTTTGGTAGATTCTCTAAATTTTCTGGATCCTTAGACGTTAGCGACATCACATTCTTTTATTATGAAAATTTATGGTTATTCTTTAATGGTAGATCTTTAGTTCATTTTTTAATTCGATAAATTTATTATATCAAATAAATATTAAAATAAGTAAACGCATCACGTTGTGAGTTAGCGCTTCAATTGTCTCTGTCGCTTCGCGCTCGGTGCAAGCGTACGCGCGACCGGGAGCGACGAGACGGGCGAGCGCACCTCCCCACCTCTTTGCGCTTTTCCTTTCTATCTTTCTCCGCCGCTTCTGCCGACCGCTGTAGCGCTGCCCGCTGATTGGCTCATCTTAAAAACTTTTAACAATTAATATCTCGGAAACTACTTGTCAGATCGAAAAACGAGAAAGTTACGTCATTCTTAGAATTTCGCGATCTATCGAATGGTATATACCAAATGCAATGGTGTTGAATCATCCTGTATAAACATCATTTCAATGATCTTTACATTACAATTTCAAATATGCCTCTTCTTTACAGACAAATTAGCAAAGGGATAACGAGCAATCGATAAAAAAAATCGATTAAACACTAAGCAACTGTACGCTCTCCGTGAATTTGTTAACAGCATAATGCGTTCTACTCCGTAATTAATTACTATTGTCAAATCTTAGATCAAAATTACTTTCTTCAAACTATAGGATTACTAATTACACGTATAGTAATTTATTATTCAAAATAATTGCTAAAACTTAAATTAAAAAATTTCATCTTTTTCAAACTATAAAATTACTGATTACACGCATTGTACTAAGAATAATTGTTAAACAATGTCAATTCCATGTGTTTAAACATTTTTTGAATCAAGCTACGGCAATCTGCTCTAAGAGCAACATCTATTTAAAAAATATAAGAGAGGGTAGAGTTCGCGGCGTTTCAACGTAAGCAATTTACTAAGTCTTCGTGCTTCATTGAAATTTCTTAAAGAAATAAACTGTGACATTATGTACAAACTACGAAAGAATTTTTACACTTTACGTCTTAAGGATAAGTAAGCGTTTATGCAAACTGTATCATTGCATTACGCATAGAAAACGGTGATATTATGTACAAACTACGAAAGAATCGACACTTTATGTATTAACGATAAGTAAGCGTTTATGCAAACTGTATCATTGCGTTACGCATAGAAAACTGTGATATTATGTACCTACAAACGACCAAAAATTGTGACTTTCATGTCGCTAACGACAAATAAGCGTTTATGCAAAATGTATTACTGCATCATGCATAAAATTTTTTATATAGTATATATAAAATTATCTAAGAATTGTAATTATTATCTATCAATACTTGTATCGTATTTGTACTACACCATTTATAATTAATTTTTTTCACAATGTACTTCGCCAACATTAAACAATTACGAAAATGCTTACAGCAATTTATAAAAAATGTAAGGAGGGAGTGATGTAGGCACCAGCCTCACCTGACGGTACATACAGCACCACACATACACTCTCTCAGCGCTCTCTCAGCGCTCTCACGGCTTTCGAGCGGCATGTCGCCACTCCAACCGCCAGTCTAATTCCGGTATCTAAACGACATAGTCGTGCCACTCGCTAATAAAGACGCTCTCGATATTAATCGTCTCTCTTTATTCTTTCCTTCAGCTCCTTCAACAGCTCCTGCGGAGGCCTATCTCCACAAGATTATGGCAAGATTATAATAAAGTCAAGCAACAAAAAGTAGCATTGCAGAGAAAGTTATTAGATTTTTATGAAAAGTAAGCAATTATTTGTATTTGAGTAAAAGTACATTTACTTATACGTATTATACTTACAGAAATCCTAATACATTTCTAAAAAAAGCTTGATATTAAATTTTTATTGATTTTCTTTGAGTGTAAAAACGTTATCATGTTCTACCAGTAAAGATGTTGATCAAATGGTGGGTTACACTAAAGATGTCACCACGCTTAGTACATTTATTGGAATTTTAAAATGGTTATTATTTACTCTAGTGCATTCAGTAGTTAAAAAATCTATTGCAAATGTAATTATCAAAAAATATCTGATATATTAATCCAAAGTTGATTTATTAGTGTTATAGTAAATGTTTTATTTTTACATAAACATGAATTTTGAAAGTTTTGTTATGATACTTTAGTTACATTAGCATCGCATAATAGGTATTGTAAAAACAATAAACATACAAGATCTGCATATTAATTTTATCATTTTTATAATTTATTATTCATTTATATTTCTTTTAGGGAATTCAGTACTTGATAAATAAGCCAACATTACAACGGAGTGGATGGATTGGACCAAATGGACCATGATTTCGTCTAAGAAATCAGATACAGTGTTAAAGGTAGATATAATTTATAAAACAATATAAAATATTTATAAAAACTGTATATAAAAGATATATAGAAGTTAGTCTAAGGGTGTAATTAATTGAAAAATTTATTATTTCAGAATTCTCGAGCAAAAGATTCTTCAATTGTATATGATGGATTTGGAGGCAACTCAAAGCTGGAAAAATTTCTGATGCAGTTTGTGTAGTCATTGGTGCTCGTGTGCTTGTGGTGCAGAATTCAATAAAGCGAATGAAAAAAGAGGAAAATACCTTAATGAGTTATTAATGATCGTGAAAAATGATTCCGTTTCACCGACTCTATTTCTCTGTTCTCTTTTGCTACGTTACTGTGTGATTTAGGTAAATGATGATTTTGTATAATCTGTTGATATTAATTGACCACACTAAAGTGTATATTTTTTAATATTTTATTGTTCTCGATTATTTTTTTACTTGTACCAGGTGTTATCCTTAGTAATAAATTGTATTCAAGTACAACTGTTTTTATTGGGTAGTTTTTTTTCGCAATAAAGCTGCAGCCACTGCTTCAGGCGGTTTTCGTATTTTTTTTCGCGAAAAAGCTGTACCCACCGGTGCAGCCACCGCTGCTGCCACCGATGCAGCCACCGCTGCAGGCGATTTTCGTAAGGGTGTTCGCTGAGTTTGCTCTGATATACAGCATATCCTATAATTTCGATAAACTTCGTATTTACCCGCTAGGAGGCGTCTCGTAATGTCAACACGCATGTGGTTGGAACTATTGACGATTACTATATAAGAGAGTTTTAGATTTTACATACAAGATTTACGATTGCGATAATACGTTATAGGATTGCGATATATATGTAAAATACCTTGCGATATATGTAAAATTAATATATAGGAGGCTTTATTGAATTTCATTTAGTTCTAACCAATAAATACATAATATGTAAAAAATTTCTCTTACACCCGATAGCGAATTAAAACAAGCACAATGTTAAATCTGTACTGGAATGTCGCAAATAACGTCACATTACCTTCTGAAATAACGTCAAATTATGTTTCTTTTCCATGAATAAATGACATCATTTGACGGATTTCTTTTTAGCCTGAAAACGAATATAACGTTATTTTGCTCAGAAATAACGTCATTTTCGTTGTCAGGGATTTAGAAAATTTGGAAAATGACGTTATAAAACATTCCAAAACGTGACTCAGTATAATAACGTTATTAAATAAAGTCATTTGATAACGACATTTACTAACGTTATTTTTTAACGTCATTATTTTCAATAGGGCGTTGTCTTCTGTATCGTGCAATAATTTTAAAGATTTAATTTAAAAATCGACCAAGTGCAGGCACACTGTTATTTTACATAAATTTGAAACTACAGTGCCGGGTACCCCGATTTACTTTGCCTGGACAAGAAAATGTTAAATACCGCGTTTAGAGTGGTGTATAAAATCTTTGACGGGGAATTAACCGTCTTATTTATAATTTGTCTCTTACTTATATACGCAGGGAATTGGAAAAATTCCCCCGTTATACTATCCTCGGCCTTTCCCGCTTGCGCTCCGAGGCTGTAGGATTCGAGCTCTAACATGCATACACGGAAAGCTAGTCGGCATTCCAGTAGCTCCGACAGTCGGTTCTACCGTAATGCCACGTTATACTGATTCAGAGCTTCAGTAGCTCCGACATTTGACAAACAAGAAAGCACCTGTGGTGGGGAGATCACGTGATGCTGCGTATATATAGGTATAATTGGCTAGGACATGCGTATAAAATAACCTTCAAACCATTTTTTTATTATGTTCTATTTTATTTATTGTACATGTAATTTTAATATTTATTTAGTTTTATATTTCATCATTTATTTTAAACTATTTTAATATTTAATATCATTTATTAACATTTAAATAATACTAGAATATTAGTATTAATTGTATATGTTTGATTACTAGAAGTTAAATTATTATAAAATATTAATGATGATATTATCGAATGTAATAGTTTTTTTTTCCGAGGCGGAGGGGAAACTGTAATGTGCGATAGGGAGACACGTGTCTCCCCCTGCGTGGGACTTTCCCCTTTATCGCTGGAGCTACCCACTAAAACCCCTCCGCCTTGATCACGCGGCAGTAGTATCCCCCCCCCCTCATTACTTC
>UELU01140907.1:0-10599 GCA_900490025.1 Megastigmus dorsalis | reverse complement strand
CGTGAGGCATTACTTCGGGGGGGGGGGGTGCCACGTCTTCTCACGCTCATTGCGTGCCTCCTAGTTAGGAACAGCCTCATTCCTGATGTTCCTCCTTACGGCTGCGGTATTGCGCGCCGTCCATGCTGGCCTTCTTCTGGCGAAGGACCGTCTCAAAGGCAACCTTCGCCCATTTTGCATGACCTTGGTGCATCAAGCCGATGATATTGTCCGGCGTGACGCATCCATGGTCCTCTTCAAGTGTCCCTTGTTCGATGCTCCATCTTCTGCAATCAAAGAAAGTGTGTTGTACGTCATCCGAGGAAAAGTTACAGTAGCCACAGCTAGGCTCTGCTACCTTTCCCATCTTGTGGAGGTGTGGAGGTAGGAGTAAAACAAGCCGTGGCCCGTCAGAAATTGGGTGAGGTAATAGTTTACATCACCTGCGTCCTGGTCCAGCCAGGTGTCCAGCTGGCTTATTAGCCATGCCGTCCATCGGCCCCTCGTTTCAGCTGCCCATCTTTGCTGCCAGGCCAGCATCGTGTTCGCTCTGGTAGCTTTTTGGGAGGCTACTTTAACCAGAATGGGTTTTTGCTGGCTGACTAACTGCCGTTCCCAAGCCAGCCGGTCGATAGGGATCACCCCTGCGACTACCAGTACTGCAGGCTCTGAAACCGTGCGATAAGTACACGCGATGCGCAGAGCCCCTCTTCGCTGTACTGCTGCCATGCGCTTGCGGTACATCATATACCGTAGTGCATCGGCCCAGACCTCGGCTCCATACAGCATAATTGACTCAGCAGTGGGTATGAGGCGGCGCCTTTTGCATGGCCACGGTCCGTTGGTGTTTGCCATGATCCTGCTCAGCGCTATCGTCACCGCTGTTGCCCTATCTGCCGCCCTTCTTATCTGCTCTCCGAATGTGAGCTTGTTGTCAAACGTCACCCCCAGGTACTTGGCGGCTGCCTTCGTCTGGACCGTTACGTGCCCCACTTTCAGGTGTTGATCCGCCTCTTGGTGAGAAGCACGATCTCGGTCTTGTTTACGGTCAGTTCAAGCCCGCGGTCCTCTAGCCATAAGCTGACTCTACGCATTACTTGGTTAAACCGCATCTGGGCAGCATCAATATCTCTTGCGATTATGATCGTCGCTAGGTCGTCCGCGTATTCAACCAAAAATGCGCCCTCAGGCACCTCGATGCGTACGATACCGTCGTATCGGACGTTCCAGACATCGACTCCCAATACAGATCCCTGGGTTGCCCCAGATGTTATTTCTACCTTCTTCGGGCCATCCTCTGTTCCATAGACTAGTGAGCGGTCTCTCAGGTAGTCCTCCATCATGCGAAGGATATATGCAGGTACCCGAAAATCCCGCTCGAGCGCTTGCAGCGCCTTGTCCCACCTGACTGTATTGAAGGCGTTTTTTACGTCTAGAGTGGCCAGTAGACACACGGGACGGGAGAAGTGGTTTCGCCGCTTCGTGGACTTTACGGCATTCACTAGGCCTCGCCTAAAATCGTATTGCCGGGGGGCCAGATCTCCCGCGGCTTTCACGACTCCTTGTAGGCGAGGCTTAAGCAGCTTCTCGAAAAGTTTTCCTGTGTCCAGCATACATAGCAGTTTGTATGCTGCTGGTGCGTCTGCTGGCCCCTTACCTTTATTGATCAATACCATTCTCGCTGTCTTCCAGCAGGCAGGAAATATTCCGACTTTTAGACAGGAGTTGTACATTTCCAGCAACAGGTGGGGGGTGGCTTCTGGCCACTGCCTTCAACAGTTCTGCTGGTAGGCCATCCGGTCCTGGAGCCTTCCTGTTGGGCATCGATTTGACGTCCCCGGAAAGCTCCTCCTCCGTGAAGAGTGGTGTATCGATTTCGCCGGATGGTTCTCTGCTGTCAGGTCTCATTCGGTTAGTGGGAAAGAGGGCACTCACGATGTTGTTTATTGTTTTTGCATCCTTAGGGTGACCTTTAGAGAGGGACCCAAGTTTGCGCATAATGATTTTATACCCTAATCCCCACGGATCGTTATTCAGGTCCTGGCCGAGCTCTCTCCAGCATCGTTGCTGACTCAGATATATGGCGATCGCTTCTCCTGGCCCTTTGTGTGAGGCGCCGCAGACGCAAACACTTCTTTCGCAGGTGGGCGATCTCACTCGTCCACTAGTAGACAGGGCATCTGTTTTTGGTGGAGTTTTTTGGTACTGCTTCTGCACAAGCCTTTTGTAGCAGCCGCATTGTAGTGTCTGTCACTTTTTTGGCATGTGCAGGGGTGGCATACCTTCTAAAGTATATCCAAGGTTTTGCTTGCCAAGTTGAAGTGCCAAATTTAGTTTTTCCAGGTCCATCTTGCCAATGTTCCATTCCGGGGGAGACCGTCTCTGAAGACGGTCCGGTTTCGCATCGCGTACGCAGAACGTGATGTACAGGTGATCGCTTCCCATGTCATATTTGATCACCCGCCAGTCCGTGATCCATGTAGCTAGCTGTTCGTTCGCCAGGGAGACATCTATAATGGTCTCCCTGTAACCCGGTCTTCTAAATGTCGATGAAGAGATATCGAATGTAATATAAAATAATTAATAATAATAATAAATTTTTATTTAATCTACTTTTTTACGAAATAAGTTAAAATAATTAAAAAACATTGAATAGATAAGCTACGCTTAAAAAAATTATGAGATATTACGTGCAATGAAAAACAATGGTGCCATTTTTTTTATAAAAAATGTATTTACTTAACAATTTTAAGCAGTAGAATTAAAGCAGTAGAATTAAATTTTGTGACGGCAGCACATATAATAATTCTGATTATTTTTACATAGTAGTTTATCTATTTAATTTTTTTTAATTATGTTAACTTATTTCGTAAAAAAGCAGACTAAATAAAGATTTATTATTATTATCATTAATTATCTTATATTACATTCGATAATATGATCATTAATATTTTATAGTAATTTAACTTTTAGTGATCAAACATATACAATTAATAATAACATTCTAGTATTATTTAAATGCTAATAAATGATATTAAATATTAAAATAGTTTAAAAATTTAGATTATATTGCTTTCTTTAATTCAAAACTAAATAAATATTAATATTACATTAATTAATAAAATAGAACATAATGAACAAAATTGTTTGAAGGTTATATACGCATGTCCTATCCAATTATACCTATATATACGCAGCATCACGTGATCGCGCGCGCTCTCCGCTCTCCCCACCACAGGCGCTGTCTTGTTTGTCAAATGTCGGAGCTGCTGGATCTCCGAATTGGTATAACATAAGCACTAACAACTCGGCATTCAGCTAACGCCAAATCGGCGTTCAGCTAGAACCACTTCTGAGCTCCGCGAATACCGAAACGTCGACATTACGGTAGAAACGACCGTCGGAGCTACCGGAATGCCGACTAGCTTTTCTTAATATAAATTGTCATTTTTATAAAATTTGCTTTAATTGTATAATAAACTAAAACCCCACAACCCCCGACCCCCAATGTTGTTCGCCTACGGCGCCCGCATCTAATAGTGCAGAAATAATTATCAAAAAATGTAAAAAATTTTTTTTTGTGTCAGCGCAAGTGCCCTTAAAGTACTGAAGAGTCCGAATAAGTACCGTTGTACTGCAGAAAAAATTTTAACATTATATTTTCGTCCGCATAAGTCCGTCCATGTCAGCATAAGTAATGTTGCGTGTTGAAAAGTGTCAGCGTAAGTGACCTTTTATATACGTATTATATATATATACACACATACACACCCACATACGTGCGTGCATGCGTGTGTTCTCACATGTCTGTGCGTGGCCTGGGTGAGTCCACGTATGTTTAAGTATGGTTGTGTGTGTATGTGTGTATATGTGTGTGCGTGTGTGCGTGGATCTGTGAGTGCGCGCGAGCTTTCGTATATGGGTATGTATGTGTGACTAAGGGAGAGCTCCATCTTAACCACAACTACAACACTATACTTGTATATTTGATGTTTACTTACTGTATGTTTGTATACTTGAAATTAGATGTTTAATAGCTGTTTATATTTATGAACATCTCTCGACAGTGCTTCCATTAGCCATTCTTGTTATAGCGTTGCCCCTAAAAGCATTGGTGAAACGTAAGCTTTTTTCAATCGAAAGTATATTGACACTGTACAATGATGTTTCCATTATTATAATTATTTTTATTATAGTTATTATGATTATTATTATTATTATTAATAGTATTATTTTTGTTATTATTTAGAGGTAATTATTAATATTATTTTTCAGCAACACTGGCATTTAATAGCAAAAGAATCTAAGTGAGTATAATTCACATATTATATTAGTCCATGTATAAAATTATTAAAAAAAGGAGGACGCGGGTAGCGGCCCATGGTAAAACTTGGCTTGAATCCTATAAAATCGATTTCAGCACAAAGAATCCTTAAACTCTGAAATATTTGAATAAAAAATGTCTTCTCTATGAAGTGGAAAATATAAAAAAAGTGATTTTTTCTAATTTTTAATACTAGATATCAGATGAAATCTTGAGTTTTTCACTCATTTTAATAAAATTGACTTGAATTTTTTTTCTATTTCCGCGCATTTCCCCCAATTAAATTTTATTCCTATATTAATATTTTGATCAGCTCTAAAGAATAAAAAAATTTTGTACGTTTATCTAGGTTTATTCATTTTCTACGCATTGGTCGGCGTCTTCCTTTATTACTAGCTAAAATGCTAGCTCCGCTCGCTAACTTGAGTAGTATAATGTTATACTACAAATGTAATTTATGTAGTATATTTAAATACACGGAGAGAATATTTTAACTAAATTTTACAAATACGCTTATGAATTTTATAAGAAACTATACTAATTTGTTCACAGACACCTTATATTTTCCACTAAATTTGACTAGAAACTTACTAAATTTTGCTAGATCGCTATTGTAATTTTAGGGCTTGCACATGTGCAGTTGGAGTTTTACGACAGCCGACGCGTCGATAAATTAAGAATTCTTTTAATGCGAATGAAATTATTTAGGCTCTAAAAAATTGTTCTAATGTATTAATAATATTGTTTTATTTAATTTGGGAAGGAAGATCATGTATTTATCATGCAGTTATTATGTATTTTAATCTGAATTGAATGTAATGTTGATTAAAGCAACGCACAAGGGCGTATCGAAGTAGGTCGACTACGAAATCGATGTAGCGTGTTGGTCAAGTCTTCCGCCTATTCTGATAATAAAAAATTTATTTAATTCGTTATTTGTAATTATTTATGTGTTATTTAATATAATAAATGTAAGTTTCTTAGGTAAAATAAATTCATTACATGAAAAAAATTTTTTAACCATTTTTAAAATTGTATCAAAATATTACTATAGTCCTACTAAATTTTAGAAGGTTGCAGGCCTGTGACTAAATTAATATAGTTTCTTGTGAAAATACCTACTGAAATTTGTTAATTTTAGATCAAGTTTTCTCTCCGAGTACACATACACAAATTTATATAGTGTGTTCGAAATGTTCCAGACCCCCTTGATTTTGGAATCAACTACCTAAATAAATATATGATCCCAGAGGTCAATAAGATTTTTAACGAAGATTTCTTCAAAACACTCAAGGTCATTTGAAGGTCAACTTAATTTTTTTTAAATAGAAACCCCTTTTTACCTCGGTATCTGAAAAGAGCACTAAATTTCACGTACGGCTATGTAACCATGTCATGGATTAAAATGACCTCCAAAGGTCATACAGAGGTCAAATAACATTTTGATTCAAAATGACTGACAAATCGTGTTTTTTTGTGGAATTCAACCGCTTTAATAGTGGTTGGGGCCAGACATGCACAACGTTATTGACCTTGAACCCGACCTTGAATGTCATTTTTGAGGTCATTTGAAGGCTAAGTCTGTGGTTTTAATGGGAACTCCTATTTTCTTAGTACAGATTTAAGAGTAGCGCAAAATTTAACGTATGAATATCTACCAATGTTTTACATTTAAATGACCTCCAGTGTTGATTTAGGGGTCAAATATCTATTTAGTTAGAGATAGTCAATGAATCATCATTATTAAGAACTTTGGTCGAAACTGACCAATACAAAAGTTGTTCGGTTTTGTAGAACGAACTTGATGGTGACCTTAAATTTTCTACTTTCTAAGAGTGTGGTATCAGAATCATTTTCAAGGATTAAAACTGCTGTTCCCTTTTTGCTTAAGAAAATGTAGTTAATGTCCCTAAATATTGAAACACATATCTGTAATCGTTAGTTCGATATCAGTAAATGTTGCTACTCTCAAAAAATACTTATTCAGTTCTTATATCTCATTTAAAGGCTTCTAATTCATTGTACCATTTTTATCCATTCAATATCACCAATAAGATGCGAGTTAACTAAAGTGACAACCTAACATTTTTCTTACTTCGTAATACAGATCATTCCATACTCTCAATAGTGGTACCTTTAATTATACTAAAAAATGACACAAAAAGTACTGTAATTTGTCTAATCAAATGTTTTGAAGAGACTGGTGGTGTTAAAAATCGTCCTAAATCAGGCAGACTCAAATCATCAACTGATTATGAAAAAACATACACGTTTTACAGTCTTTGATCGATGATCCTCATTACATGTTCTACACAAAAGTATGAAATTAAAGTTGCATCTGCACATAAAATTTGAAACGTAATAAATGGCATCCGTTCAAAATTAAATTGGTTCAGGAATTATCTAAAGATAATTTTGATAGAAGGGTAGAGTTTAACGATAAGATGATGAAAACGATAACTGATGATCCTTTGATCCTCAACAACATTGCTTTTTCTGATGAAGCCCCGATTCAGTTACGCAAAACAGCGAATAGAGATAACTGTCGATACTGGAGTAATGTCAATCCTGATTGGGTGAGGGAAAATCACACACAACTGGTATACTCAATGGAAGAGTAGTTGATCCTTTTTTCTTCCAAGGTGAGTTAAATTCTCCGAGATCAAATTGTACCTGCTATACAGAATATAACTGGATATTTGGAGACAACATTTCATAACAGATGCATTGGACAAAGAGGTACATTTGAATGGCTATCTCGGTCCCCAAATCTAACATCTCTCAAAGAATAAAGTTTATATTATAAAATCACATAACCGTGATGAATTACAGCAAAGAATCACGGATTAAATAGACTTGATTCCTGAGCAAATCTTAAGAAATACTGTTGCAGACTTTTGCAATCGTTTTAGTGTACATATTTGTGTATGTATATAAATATATATAAAGGTAATTTCTGGGACTTCTTTATTAAAAGATTGAGGTGCTTCTACAATGATCATGGGTTTAGTTTCTGAACTGTATGATAAGCTAATACCCCACAACCCCCGATCTTGCAGTTCTATATTTTGCTCCTTCTATATTTGTCACATTAGGGTGTTAACCCTTCAATTTAACTTAAAAACACACTTCGGTCAAAGTAGAAAGGCACCTTTAAAAGACCTCTAGGTCTCGAACAGTCAGCGAGGCAAGCGCAAAGAGCGACTGCAGTTACGTAAGCGCGTTCAGCAACGCTACCACGCAGGACACAGACCTCTGCAAGAAAGAATTGGCGGAAATAGTAAGTATTCGCCAAGAACAAGCGGAGTTGTTCCTACGAGCCGAGCAGGAGATACGGAAGATGTTGGAAGCCTGCGACGTGCAGAAGAACGTTGCTAGACCAATAAAGGAGGGTTTGAAGAGTATGAACGAATGGGTCATGCTCATAAAGAAAAAACACGAAAAGGCGACAGGACTGGAAAAGGACTACCAAGAAGGGCTGATAACCACGGAGGAAGCTAGAGATGCCAGAAAGACGATACGAAACCGCATGCAGGGGCAGCTCCTACGGGATGCTGTCCTCGCTGCACAGAAGCCGAAGAGGACAAGGAGCCCAGTAAGCAGCTCGGAAGAGAACAAGGAAGATGGAGAAGCGGCCAGACGGTACGCAAAAAAGTCGAGAAAGGACGGGCAGAGGAGAGTGGAACCCCCGGCTACGAGGCTCCCCCTCCCCAAACACGCAGGAACAGAACGGAGCAAGAAGAACACCAGGCCAACGACGATGACAGTGAAGGTGTCCGAAGGGCAGACATATGCCAGCGTCCTCGGCAAGGTACGCAAGGAGATCAACCCAGATAGCTGCAACACGAGGGTTCTGCGCGCAATGCAGACAGAGAGGGGCGATGTGTTGCTCCGGCTGGCGAGGAACTCCGACCGAGGGGCCTTCGCGTCCAATTTAGAGAAAACGGTGGCCGGCATCGGCACGGTTAGGGTGGACGGGGGTAAGGTCACCCTGGAATTCAGGGACCTTGACTCCCTAACCGAAGTGGGCGAGGTGGAGCAGGCCCTCGATAGGGTGCTTGGCTCAACAGCACGGGAGAGGACGGTCAGGGTGATGGGACCAAACAGAAGAGGACTCAAGTTAGCCACGGCGACGCTGGAGATGGCCGAAGCGGATACGCTCCTCGCAGCGGGTCACATTCGCGTCGATATGATGAGCTGCCGAGTACGAAGGCATACAAACGTGGTGCGATGTTTTAGGTGCCTTGGGTACGGGCACCTCAGCAGGGAGTGTAAAGGAGCGGACCGGTCTGCCCACTGCTACAAGTGCGGACAGCCTGGCAACCACATGGGAGGACCCGTACTACTTCTTGTGTAAAGAAGCAGGGAACGCGGGCCCAGAGTGCAGACACGCCGCTGGGGCCGGAGACTGCAAAGTCTTCAGGCGAGCGCTACAGGAGGCGAAGAGAAAACCGAAGCGAAGCTAAACCTGCCTCGGAGGAGGAACGAGAAGCCCGGATGGGTGACAGAGGATGATATGACAAAACAGACACGACAGACACGTAGGACATAGACACGCCGGCCGGCCCGAAGTAATGTGCACAACAGTCCCGGGGCGGTTTCGTGAAGAGGGTGAATTTTACAATTGCTTGCTCCTCGGCTGATTTATCGGTTTGGGTGATCCCTTTTGGCATCGTGGGCAGGGAGAGGGTGGAGAAGTTGGTAGTAAAGACGGTGGGGCTCTTGGGATGGCTCTGTGATGCTTCCATGCCACAGAAACGAACTAGACGCGTCAAAAAACCGATATACAGGTGGACAGATGACATCGCGTGCCTGAGGCGCGAGTGCCTAAGGCTCTGACGGAAGGCCAAATGGGCCCGCGACACAGCGACCGCGACGAGCCTCTCAGAAACATACCGAGTCGCGGGAGGACAACTGAGACGTGCGATTAACGACAGTAAACGCAAAAGCTGGACAAAACTGATCGACGAGGTCGACTCGGACCCCTGGGGAACGGGTTACAAGATTGTTACTCGCAACCTGAGAAGGATCGGGCCACCGTTAGACAGAATAGTCGATGGACTCTTCCCGTCGCTCCCTGAACAGGAGTGGGCGGGAGATCGACCACGACGAGGTGCCGGAGTTCACAGCGGGCGAGCTCAGCCTGGCTGTTGCTCAACTCAACGGCCTCGCCGTTCAGATCCTCGGGATAGTCGAGAAACGACGCCCGGAGACGCTCATTAACCTGTACAACATGTGCTTGGTGGAGGGAGTATTCAGCAAAGAGTGGAAGACGGCGCGACTGATGCTCATTGAAAAAAAAGGGGTGGGGATCCCAACTCACCGTCATCGTACCGCGTGACACACTTGGCACGCACCACTTTTGACTTAAGTTTATTCGGAACTGGATAGAAAAATAAATGTGCAGCAGGTCTCATTCGATGTTAAGTTGCGATAAGAATTCAATGGTATAGCCAGAATTAATGCAAAATTTTTGGTTCAAAAGATAAAAAATTTATTTTCCGAAATAAATATTTTTTTAATATTTCTGTCATATTCTTGTAGACGGGATAAAAGTAAGTCGGAATAGTCGTTTTTGGTTAGCGATAATCTTTTTATCCTTTCGTAATAAATATTAGAAATATTGATTATTCATCGTCGTTGCCAAAATCACGGCTCTTAAATGACCGTTCCAGTTGGGTTCGTCATCGTCACGTTACCGAGCGGCGAGCAGAGTGCGGCAACTTCACTCCGGTCTCCAATAATCTCGGAGAAAATGTTTTTAAGGTTACGGAGAATACCGACCATACGGAGTTTTGTCATTTTGTTGATATCGCCAATTGAGATGGAAAACAATAGATGGCGTTAGATGAATATATGGAGCATTGCATTATTATTTTTTCTTGAGAACCGATTATAAGTAGAGTACGAACCGACATAATTATTTTTTCAAAAGTGGAAAAATAATTAAATAATTTATAATTAACTTCGTTATAATGGATTCTGCTGCAAATTTTAAAAATTTAACTCAGATTTTACAAGCAACGTATAAACCAAGATGTTCTCTTTTACGAAGGTTATAGAATATGGAATATCCGAACTACCTAGTAGTGCTGATGCTTGACATTGCAGTTTACGAATCATGCACATCTAATTCTTACTTAATTTTTGGTTTTGATTATATGAAATCTATTACAATATATTTTATTAGATTGTTTGAAATTTATTGTAAATTTTTTATGGCGAACGTTTTCTAGTCAACGTTTGAATAGAACGTGGACGTTCAAGTTGTGTTCACTATTACAAAGCCCTGTAAA